>JBBPJJ010000064.1:0-11078 GCA_038088635.1 Veloboletus limbatus
CTGGCTTTCCGCGCACATATATGTAACAAACAGCGGACAAGGAACTAAGGAAGCTTTGGCATGTTCCGATGAATAATGCCGACTTGAACTTGTGGGTGGATTGTCCGTCAACAGACTGGAATGGGACAGACACTACAAGAATGGAGTCAGTTCTGAGCTTGGAACACTAGGCTTTAAATCGTACGTCGCTCTTGCGCGATCGCCCAAAGCTGGTGATAACTTAGGGTTACTTGTGACTCCTCTAGAACATGACGAACTACTCACGAGGAACATGGTGTACACGCCTGTTATACACAGACCGAGCCTATATGATTGTCAAGGAAAGGGCTCTGGTGAAAATGTAACGAAGACCAACCTAAGTAGGGACATTGCGACTGTCTTCAGGGTGAGTGCTCTAGCCTTTGAGGCAAGCCTGGCAAAGAAGTTGGATATCAATAACGCACCAAGTCATCGTCTACGTGTCATCATCCCGTCTACGTGTCACCATCCAAGGTTAGGGTTTCAACCTCGTGACACGACGGAAGATGCTCCAATTACATAACTGGAGCGCAAATCCGGTGGTGAATACATACCCGGATGGGCCCGGACTGCAAAGCGCGCACGATACCAACTCTGAGATCTGAATGGCACTAAAGAGTATTTGTGCACCCCTGAAGAACTCATCATATCAAATATCCTTGCTGGCTAACGAGTCTTACTGCCTCATCAAGCAAGCTTAGCCCAACACTTCCGCTTCAATGGTCTTCATTACATAATGAGTCGATGCCTATCACGTCCGCTCCGGGAATGGCCGAATACGCAAGCGCGTCGTCAAAATGCTTTGTCATCAAAACCAAATGAGCTCGGCTTATAGATAAGTCGACACTCGATTCATGTAATCACATTCTCAGCACCAACCTTGACCACCCTCCGGAAGAAAAGGCAAAGGGGGCCATCATTAGATATGAACGGCGGCTGTGAAGGGCGATACCGAGTCGAATGACGAAGCGGATCTGCCTTATTCTAACGCAATGTCGATGTGAAGTGTCGCTTGCAGCCAATTGAGGAGCATAGTGATATTGAGGAGATCCTTTGAAAGTTTGTCGCATATCATGTATCATCGTCCTTAATCTCGTGCTAATCAGCTCCAATGTCATTAATGCATCAGTGCTAAACAGTTTCTCAACTTTTCAGAGTCAGTGGTAGTGATGCTATCAAAAGCTCTTCACCATAAGTAAGATGACTTTGTAATATCCATGATAATGAACCAGGACATTCCGACGATTTGCCATCGTCGTTTAACCGTTATATTCCTTCTAGCACAGCCCCCCACTCAGGTATCTGCATCACCAGTCAACATTTACCATACATGCAGTAACTGAGGTACTGTAACAGCACGCGTGGATAACTTAATGAGTCCTCTGCAGGACGCACACTTCCACATCATTGTAACATAGAAGTTGATCCCGACCACGCTGAGTACTAGATTGCACTCTTGGGTCTGTCACGGTCTTCATCAAAGATTTAAGGGCACGTTCAGGTGGACCATCTATTGAGCAATCAATCCGCTCAGTGAGATGATGGTGCAGGTGCGCGAGTAGCCTGTTTGCATACCACTACCAGTAGCATCTTGATCTCGATCCGGGCGGGATCTTCTCGTCGCTCGCTCTTTCACTCCGCGTTCAGCTCAAAATATACATATCATATCAATAGACGCGTCGGAGGGTATACGGACTCTTGGCTGGGTTTATGTAACGTCATGTATACTTAGAATCTTCGTGCTAAGTATTCTACAGGTCGTGCGGCCCGACCAGCAGAAGAGATCTCGCTTGACTTACCGTGCCAAGGCCAAAGTAATTTCTCTCGAGAAGGATGGCGAGAACTGGCAAGCACACCAGAAGTTTCGCGCGCGCATACTGCTGAGCGACACTATCATTTTCGAATTCGACACTGATTAAATTTCGTGTTACTGTCCCATGGTCATCAGATAGGTCATCCCGAGACGAGACCAATTCATCTATCTACCAGAATTGATCGAGAGGCCGAGCTGCGGGAACCAGCGTGCACGAGAAGTGACGCGCGAACACCATGTAGAGTCGAGGAGGTCAGTAGGCGCGAAATGGCCAAGAACCTACAGCGGCAAGTCAGCAAGTCCACGACGAGACGACTGACAGCGCCAATCCGAACGCGGACCGCGCAGGGCCAGCGGACAGGTCGCAGACCCCACTAGACGAAATCGCACCAGCCGAAATGGACACCGCACGACAAGAGTTCAAGCGGAGAGGGCCAAGGAGCGGCCATGAGCCAACGACGGGTGATGAGATCGAGCGCACGAGCGTGTCGACGGACTAGATCGTGGGGCGAATACGTATGAAGGATGTGTCGAAAACTCGACCCAGAGAATGCAATGGACGACCCTGGGGACGTGACGGGTGACGATGCGCATCGTCCAGACGCACCCACAGAGCCCAGCAGATAAGCGCGCGAAATTGGGTGGGAGGTCGAACCAGTCAAACGGGTCCAGACGGAGACGTTGAGAATGTCAAGTGGATGCGCGGGCGGTAACGGCGGTGAGGAACCTCGTTTACGAAACCTCCAGACCGCGCGGAGGAAGCGCCTACGTCGAATATTGTTCCCGCAGACTCGAGGTCGGCCCAGGTGGCGAGACCGTTGTTGAAGTCCCGCTCGAGCGCGCAGATGCAGGGGTCAAGAGACCGTCCCCCAGACGCAGGTATTGAGGGGAGAGAACTGAGACGCGTAGAGAAGCATCGATCGTGGTGGGAAAAAACGGCGCAATTGTCCGCGAGCGATCGACGACGAGACGTTGACGCAAATGACCAACGAATCTCCATGTACGACGACAACGTGCCTGAAGCATTCCCTGTAGCACATGAGCTGCCAGACGTCACTGCGAAATGAGAGTATGAGCCACAAGCGACGGGTGCGAGGGGAAGTTGAGTAGGTTGGCGAGCGCGCACTGAGGACCCACGAAATACCTAAGACGCTGAGAGACACGTCAGATCGCGATCGCGCACGGCTAGATTGGGCGAATGGGGTGAACTCACCTAAGACGGCTCCAGAGGAACAGAGCGCGACGGTGTGCGAGACGGCGTCGACATGAGGAGCGCAGCACGTCAAGTTGGTGGACCAGGTGGCGAGCAGGTCGGACTGCAAGATGCCAGACGCGACGGCCACCTACCGGAGGGTTCCCAAGGCAATTCCGAGGGTCCAGAACGTGTGGACGACGTCAACGTCGAGCCCGCGAACGCGCCAAGTCGTGCAGCAGGGCCAGTAGCCCATAGGGGCGAGATGGCGCGCCCAGGGCGAACGGACGCGCCAGACCTATGGTGAACGATTCAAAGGCGTCTGCAGATGCTTGGTGAGGACGGTGTACCGGCCGGAACGCGCTACGACTCAAAACGAGTGAATACGGGTCCGCTAGCTGAAGAAGAAGGACAGCATGGACAGGACGGGCAAATCACGGGCGACGTACCTAGACCGTCATCACCGTTCAGCATACATTCCAAGCGACCAATTGAGGCCGTCAACCCACCTCGTCGACGTGGAAGACTCAAGACGCACATACAAGCATTATACGAGTAAGAGACGCGGACTTCCCAACGGTCGCGTCAAGGTGGCATCGGGCGTCAAATACGCTGTCCAGGTTGTATTTGACCTAGAGAAGGTCAGTAGCACTTACCTGGACCACGAGACGCGAGTACAGCGGCGTACGAGGCGAGCTCGCGCGTTGTAGCGAGAGTGCCACCAAGCGATGCGACATGGGAGCCGCGCGGACGCAATAGTAACGAGGTGTGGTCTGCAGCCCGGAGGACTAGGAGTCCATTAAACGTATGTTTCCAGTCGTTAATTTATTATCTCCGTTGGCCGCCCATTTGCTTGAACTCAGTTGGAACGATACCAACCGCACATCACTCGACGGCTCAGATCGCGTAAATACAGAGGATTGCCTGCTTCCGAACGACACTAAGCAAGGTTTCTTAAAGAAGGCAACAATATGACACGCAATTGCGTTTCGTCTGTATTTGACATCAGATCACGTAACATGATTTATGCACAGGATGTCAAGTGGACTGTTTCGGCTATTTCGGACTGACATGGTTGAGATCTTCCACAATGGATGAAGCCGAACGCCCCGAAGACGATAAATCCTTGAGGAAGTTGAAGAGAAGGGTAAGACCACCAGACGGCTTCCTCTTCGCTTTCAACTCCTTGGGACTTTCTGGCTGAGGCAGTCTATGCGATAAGCAACCATCAATCGTCGCATCCCCAAAGATGGATCTATCAAATGAATCTTACGATGTGGAGCTCTGGGCCGAATCTGAGAGTCGCAGTAGTTCAACTTCCGGGTTTGTCGTAATCCTATTCTTGGTTGGCATTCATCAGTAACCAGCGTATTTGGTACGTACTTGGAGAGCTGGGAGAGAGCGTTTTCTCCATCTCGAGTAGAGACAGAATTCCATCTGGCTATGTCACTGTCAGGATGTCAGCAAATAATGGTATGTTCGTTTGCCTGTCTACTCGCCGAGCAGGTGTGGGAATGGACATGACCCAGGAGGTGGCAATGATGAAAGCTACGCAAAGTACAGAACGGCAATGCATCTTGCAAAATGTTTATAATTGAAAAGGCGTTTGCAAACGAGAGCGTCGTCAGGCTGTCCACAGCAAGCTGACGTTGGTAGTCGGGGATAGGAGAAGGCTGACAATAAAATGCAGACTGTGAGGAAGTCGATACTAGTAGGTGTATAGACTTACTAGCTGGCACCTGCGAGCTCGAACAAAGTAGAACAGGGCTGCTGAAGCGGGAGGAAGGGGTTGGGATTTATACGCACAGGGAATGAGGGAGCGGAGGCTCTACTCGGCATGGGCCATGAAACGACTCCACCAAAGCTGGCGGTTCTCTCTGTGCGAACCACGAACCGCAATGCCTTTCTTTGAACTTGATATGGCCTATGCCGAGTGTATGCATATGGTTACGACAGGATACCATCAACATTAATGATCCTAAAGCCGGACTCATCAGTAAATCATGATTCAACACGACAGTGACCAGAGTAGAGTCTGCTGCAGATAGCATGATTGCCATCTATCCGTGTCTTGGATTGCTGCATCATGATGCGGCAACGCAAAGGTGCAGACAGGTGGCGAAAGCCATGTGTCATTTGGTCGATTGGATTGATATGACTTGGCTATGATGTGGAAGGTGGTCTCTACCTTGGACTAGCCGTTGCTAGTAGCCTACTAGGTGGAATCACTTGCCTACCTAGACGATGCCACCTGCCGATGCCGTGCCACAATGCAGGACAGCCTCTCCAGATGTTGAGTCCAAATACGCTCAGCTGTCAACCACTGCCGTATGGGAAAGGCAGCAGTCACGGCTTGTTATAGCACACATGATGGATGACAGAAAGTGCGAAGTGCGATCATACCTGGTCCCAAAATTGCAACGTTCGCGCGGTATCCAGTCGCGCGTGCTCGTTCAATCGCGATTGACCTCGACCGACTCTAGCACCGCCTGTGATTCATATACCCATCCGGTCACTTCGAGTCGCCCGATATGACCTCGACATGATTGTTCGACCCGATGAGTGGATCCTCGTACTGATGTTTGTCTAGCTCGAGATAACGCGGTGGGCTCATCGGCCCGATAGGATGATCTAGATGACCTAGATACGTTCTCCGTCTTCCGTTCATACCGTCTGTGCTGATTCCTCTGCCCTCCGGCTAGCGACTTCCTTTCGGGTCGTTTCGACTCCGTCGCAGCGTGCGCCGCTCGTTGCGCCATCCGTACGACACTGTCACCCATCCATTCTGATCGTCTCCATCGTTTCGCACCCTCCATCACCCTCGACGTCTCTCCTTTCGACTTGGTTACCCCAATGGTCTTCTGGTCCAGTATGTATCTTGACTTGATGCATGTCAGGTTGCCGTACTCGTTCGTCTCGATGCCTGGATGATCTGGGTCACTTCTAGAACTGCTTGGTACGTCCATCTTGCCGCCGATATTGCTAATGTCGCGGTTCGCAGGGGTTCTCCGATCCCCCTCGAGCTTCATGCTCTAGAATTTGTTGGATCGTTCCGTCGATTCCTGGGTTGGTTGGGTGGTTCAGGTCGCTCAGGCCTGGGGATGGGTCTAGTCCATTGTCTCCAACTCTTGGGGTGTCCTGTTGTTGATCGTTCGCATGCAGTCATGCTCTTTCTCTCCCCCTCGTTCGACTCGTCGCGATGCATTACCCTCAATTCCGACGCCTGGGGACTCCCCTCCGACCTCTTTGTCGATTCTTGCATCTGTGATGCGCTCATTTCATTTGACGATGATCTCGTACACCTGGTCTGACCTATATGTCTGCAGGTTCCCTATTCCAGATAGATGCCTTCTGGAGGTCATTCTGGTCGACTTCTTCGTCACTGTTCCTGAACCGTGGTCTCAGCACATTCCCTCGACCTTTTCGACACTCTTGACCATCCTCTCGCCCACTTAACCGCACTGGGTGTTCTGTGGATACAGCTGTTCGCCCTCACCCATCGATAATTCATGTAGGCTGGCAGCCCTCCAGGTTCATCGACACTCGTCTAGGGAGTATACGCATGCTTATGTAATAATTCGAACGTACATAAGCCTGTGTCTGTGCACAATGCCAAATCCTGTGAACGCTGTTAGCTTATAAAAGGTTGGTTTGCTGATAGGCTGACTTGATCATTCAATGTAGCAGTCCCTTGAACGGAAGGTGACACACTGACGGCGGTGCGTCGTGATGTCTTGGGGAGTGCCAAAACCATCACCGCCACGTAGATACCGCCGATGTGACGGATCCTTGGTCAAGTCGGGTATAGATATTGACCGAGTGGCTATGAGTTTGAAACCTGTGTTCAAATCGTACGTATAAGTTGCGAAGCCTCCTCGGACCTGTTTACATTCGCCCTCTTCTCTCTCTCTCCAAGGTATTATTTTACTTGAATAATTTACTTTGAAAATATTTGCGTGGGAAAGTGCCACGTTCGTTATTCAAGTCAACGCTGCGCTCACTTGTCTCTCTCTGCTCTTGTCTTCCTCCGTCCTTTTTTAGAGTCTCTTTCAGGCTTGCTTTGGAGGTCCCCCCCCCCTCGGTCTTTGCTTTCTCAGGTTAATAGGCCCATTTTTCCTACTCACAATGGCCATCGCGTCCATTTCGGATGTCGCTATCCTTGGACTCGGCGTCGTGCTCGCTGGTGCTTATCTCTTCCGTGATCAAATCTTCTCCTCTAAACAGAAAGTTGTCCCGGCCGCCCCCTCAAAGACCTCCAATGGTCACAGCAATCCAAGGGACTTTGTCGCTAAAATGAAAGAGGGGGTATGATCCGTGTCACTTTAACCCCTCATCTCTCTCAATTCACCCATTTATCTACAGAAAAAGCGCATCGTTATCTTTTATGGATCGCAAACCGGTACCGCTGAAGAATATGCTATTCGTCTGGCCAAGGAGGCAAAATCAAAGTTCGGCCTTTCGTCTTTGGTTTGCGATCCCGAGGAGTATGACTTCGAAAACCTCGACCAAATTCCTGAGGATTCTTGTGCCTTCTTTGTCATGGCTACCTACGGAGAGGGCGAGCCAACGGACAACGCAGTGCAACTTATGCAAAACCTGACTGACCAATCCTTCGAATTCACCAATGGCGAACACAAGCTAGAAGGTCTCAAATATGTCGTATTCGCTCTCGGTAACAAGACATATGAGCATTACAATGCCATTGGTCGCAACGTCGATACCGAGTTGACAAAGATGGGCGCTGTTCGACTGGCAGAACGCGGCGAGGGCGACGATGACAAGAGCATGGAAGAGGACTACCTTGCGTGGAAAGATGGCATGTGGGATGCATTTGCTGAGGCTATGGATGTCGAAGAGGGTCAGGGTGGAGACACCCCCGACTTTGCAGTTACAGAACTTGATTCGCACCCCTCAGAAAAGATTTATCTCGGTGAGCTCCACACTTGTACTCATTGGGTTGTTCGATTGTTCACTAATTATCTGCAACCGTAGGTGAATATTCGGTCCGTGCTTTGACCAAATCCAAGGGCATTCATGATGCCAAGAACCCTTACGCATCCCCCGTTACGGTATCTCGCGAGCTTTTCAAAGTCGGCGCGAACCGGAATTGTGTGCACATGGAATTTGATATAGAAAGCTCCGGAATTACCTACCAACACGGTGACCACGTCGGCGTCTGGCCATCCAATCCTGACGTCGAAGTAGAGCGTTTGCTTTATGTGCTCGGGCTGGGACACAAGAAAGATACCGTGATTAATATTGATTCCCTCGACCCGGCTCTGGCCAAGGTTCCTTTCCCTGTTCCTACCACCTACACTGCGGTGCTTCGCAACTATATCGATATAAGTGCGGTTGCAGGTCGTCAAATGCTTGGCGTCTTCTCCAAGTATGCGCCATCCTCCGAGGCTGAGGCTTTCCTCAAAAAGTTGAGCAATGATAAGGAGGAATACGCCGCGGTCGTTACGAATGGATGCTTCAAGCTCGGCGAGGTACTTCAGCTTGCCGCCGGGAATGATATCTCGATTCCCCCCACCCCTGACAACACCACAGCTTGGTCTATTCCCTTTGACATCATTGTTTCCTCCCTCTCCCGCCTACAGCCCCGCTACTACTCAATATCCTCTAGCCCCAAGCTCCACGCTACCAAGATTCACGTTACTGCTGTCGTACTCAAGTATGACTCCATTCCCAACTCTCTATCTCCAGCCCGTTCGTGCTATGGCGTTGGCTCAAATTTATTGCTGAACGTCAAGCTCGCCGCGAATGGGGAGTCTACTACATCCGTCCCTTACTACGCCATTGAAGGGCCTCGCGGAGCTTACAAGGATAATACGATATACAAGGTTCCTATCCATGTGCGCCGTTCGACATTCCGTCTACCTACCAACCCAAAGAGCCCTGTGATTATGGTTGGTCCTGGTACTGTGAGCGTTGCGGAGTGCATGATATTAGGCTTATTTTCTAATGAAATGACAGGGTGTTGCTCCATTCCGTGGTTTCGTGCAAGAACGTGTCGCTCTCGCTAGACGCACGATTGAAAAAAATGGACCGGATGCACTCGATGACTGGGGCACTATGTCACTTTTCTATGGCTGTCGCAAGTCCACGGAAGACTTTTTGTATGCCGAGGAATGGCCTACGTACATAGACGATCTCAAAGGAAAATTCAAGATGCAGTGTGCTTTCTCCCGTGAGCCTCCATACAAGGCAGATGGGAGCAAGATATACGTGCAAGACCTTATTTGGGAAGACCGTAAGAGCATTGCGGATGCAATCCTTGTTGGCAAGGGATACGTCTACATTTGTGGCGACGCAAAATCGATGAGCAAAGCTGTGGAGGAGGTGCTCATGCGGATTCTTGGTGAGGCTAAGGGAGGGAGCGCAGAGGTGGAAGGTGCTGCAGAGATCAAGTTGCTCAAGGAACGATCACGGATGTTGTCGGATGTCTGGAGCTGAGTGCTTGAGGTATTTTGCTCGTGCCTCACAGTCCTGGCACTGCACGTATTTTGGCTGGCGTGCACTCATGACGAGGCTCCTGGACACGGATTTCACGAATAGACTTGCAGCACGTTTACTTAAATGACTATCTCGCTGAAGGTTATATGTTACATACTCTATTTCTCGCCCACTCGTAGTGACTGGTCCGATTCGGGCATCCAACGTATTCCACGGTTTTCGTACACGCCATGTTGCGGACGAGTAGCGCTGCGTTTCGAGCTTGGTCTCGTTCGAGTCGCCGCTTGCAGAGGGCATATTCGACTCGCGGTGATGCAGACACGAAGGCAAGTCCTCGCGACAAGCACACGGAAAACATCTCAACAGATGCTGGTACTCCACCTTCGATCGACGTCGAAGCCATCCGGGGCCGTCTGAGGGACTGGGGTGTTCTCGCGAGTTCTTCTCTGCGACAACGCGTGGACCAAATCTCGAAGAAAGTCACGACTACCTTTTCACACCTTGGTCTGCACCTCAATCGAGTGACAGGGTATGAAGAAATCGAGGCCCTGAAGAGACAGGTCGTCGAGCAAGGTACAGTACTTCAACGCTCTACTGTTTCCGACGGAAAACTAATATATATGCATGTCCAAGAGGCTCGAATCAAGACTACGCGACGAGCAGCCAGGGAGGCCAAGACAGCTTATGATGACACTGTTCTCCGGCGTTCCATATCCCAGCGGCAGGTGAACGACCTTCTCCAGCGCAAATCTAGTTGGACCGACACCGACGTCAGCAGTTTCACATCGCTCGTTCGTTCAGACCACTCCTTTGAACAAGAAGAGTCTCGCGCGAAAGCACGCGTAGCAGAGACGGAGGATGCAGTAGAACGGGAGTTCAGCGAGCTGATGCGGGTCATATTGGCGCGATACCACGAAGAGCAGGTCTGGAGTGACAAGATCCGCAGCGCTTCCACGTACGGGTCCTTGGCGGCGCTTGGGGTCAACCTGGTGGTGTTTATCATGGCGATCATTGTCGTGGAGCCATGGAAAAGGAAGAAGTTGGCGCAGACCTTTGAGAAAAAGGTGGAGGAGATGGGTGCTGAGACGAGGGTCTTGATGGGCGTTAATGCAGCCCGACTAGAAGAGCAGCTGACAGGGCACGAGAAGCTGTTGACCGAGCTGGCCACCCAACTGGCCGCGGAGGCTCGTCAGGGGTCCTTCACTGCAGCAACAACTCTCAAGGAGGCATCTCCGGAGACACCTGTGGATCTACCTCCACCTTCATCGTGGTGGTCCGTCTCCTACCCACATCTTGGCGTCATCCGGGGTCGTGAGCTTATACTTGTTGCCGGAAGCGCTGCAGCTGGTGGAATGATAACACTTTTAACGTGTAGCTTATTTGCAAAGTGACATATCATTGATGCTTTAAGCAATACATTTCTAGGTTGATGCTGCGATACACTCGACGGTGAACTCTGAACCCTCCCAGGGCATCAGTGAAGCAGTTAGCTGGTAGCCGACAGTAGCCGACGGTCGGGGGCCACTACGCTCTCTAAGATCGTGGGTGCTACATTTAATCCAATTCTCACTGTCCCACTTTCATCTGTGGTGGAAGTGT
>JBBPJJ010000064.1:11177-48857 GCA_038088635.1 Veloboletus limbatus
GCATCAGTGAAGCAGTTAGCTGGTAGCCGACAGTAGCCGACGGTCGGGGGCCACTACGCTCTCTAAGATCGTGGGTGCTACATTTAATCCAATTCTCACTGTCCCACTTTCATCTGTGGTGGAAGTGTGGTCCGATTGAGTCTCTTGTACGCCGCCAGCACCACAAGCTAAAGTGCAAACAGCAGACTCGAAGACTCGACGAGATGCAACGCCGCAAAGCAACAGACAAGCCGCTGATCGATCCTATAGATAGACAAGTCTTGACGATCTGCAACTGTTACCATCCTGTCTATTCATACGGGTTGATGGCTCCGCCGCATGTCGGCGTTGACGGTCGACGAAAGATCACGCCATTGATGTGTATGGTATGCAGTAAATGCTTTGGTTATATTCCCAAGACGTCGCGTTTCACCAATCCATAGGGCTGCTATGGCGACTTTCCCTCTTTATTAGCAATCGACTACTTACTTATCTCTTGAGTGTCCGTTGATGAGTGGAGTCGGACACCTGGTTGGTTGAGCTTTCACCTCGACTGAGCTCGATTATTGACTCATGATCGCACCCAGTGACAATGGAAGCCGGCCCATCTGGACCCAACCCACCTTTTTCTCGCGAGCAGATCTTGAAGCTGACAGGAGAGCTATTGTTCAAATCACTACCCTACCCTCCTCCTTTCCAGTCAGATTTGAAGGCAGTGCGGACGCGCCAACCTGAGTGTAAGAATCAGTACGCTTTATTGGCAAGATCACAACCGTTTCGTCGCAAGTCTTATAGTACTTCACTTCGATAACAACACAGTAAGCTCCGTGACTCACTTGGGACATCGTCCACACCGTAGTACTCCCCGTAGTTCAAGATCGTATCACGTTCATTCTAACGATCAGTAACCTGCAAAAATTGTTATCTAATTATTCAAGATTCCATGTGTGTCACGGTACTAACTGATTTGTGAAATAATTCCCCGAAGCGGCGTGCCCCCGGACTCTACGTCTGTTGACAGACGCCGGTCATGGCTTCACCTTGCTCTCTCCGTCATCAATAAGTACATTCAACGCCACAGGTAACTGCACTTCTCATGGCTACCGAACCCTCGGTATCGCAAGAGCAAGTCGTCCTGACCGAGCCACGCGATGATGATGCTGAAGCCACCCCACTCGAAGTAGGCAAAGAGGTGGAGCCTCAACCACGAGACAAACGGGACCGAAAGAAGGAAGGAACCGCACTGCCAGATCGCGAACCAGGCAAATCCGTCTTGCCGTTCTCAAGAGTACAGAAAATCATGAAAGCGGACAAGGTACGTCCTGCCGAAACACCAATTCATCGGGAATAACGACGGAACGGGTGACCGCAAAAAAAAAAAAAAAAAAAACGACGAGTTTAGGATCTTCCTGTCGTTGCCAGAGACGCGACCTTTTTAATATCGCTTGCGACGGAAGAGTTCATCAAGAGGCTTTCACAAGCATGTCAGAGACTTGCTGAGAGGGAAAAGAGAGCGACCGTCCAACAAAAAGACGTTGGTAACGTATCGCTGCTGTTCTGCGTGGTATGCCCGGATCATCTCAACACACCTCGTAGCCAGCGTCGTCCGTCGAGTGGACGAATTTCTCTTTTTGCAAGGTGGGTTAGTGGACATTGAAAGCTGCCGGAAGGCTCGTTCATGTGGGCTCTTCGCAGAAATAGTCGGATCACAGGAGTCGACGGGAGGACGAAAGCCACAGCCTAAATCCAGAAGTGATGCCGGAGCACCTGCTGATCAAGACCAGCCAACACTCCTCAAGTTCGTGCAAGTAGCCAATGAAAGCGAGGACACCAGAGAGACCAACAATATTGTTGTAAATGAAGATGGAGTTATGTCACTACTGGATGATGAGTAGGAATGTGCAGCAAACCTGTTCACTGCCAACTCGGAGACGAGTTTACATCTATGATCTGAATACCTTGGTCTTTACTAAAGCTCCAACGACAGTTGGTGGCATGCAGTGCAACTTTCAGGGCAAAAGACAGATTCAGCTCGATTCTTATTGTATGTACATCATGAGCCTATCGTTCTCACTAAGAAAAGCAGGCATGCTTCATATTGCTGAAGAAACACATTAGACTATTTCATTTCTCAGCAAATGCAGATGCAAGAAACTCTTCGATCTCTTTCTTGTGCTGAGTCTTTAAAGAATGTTTGTGAGGGCATACAGAGACGAAATCTCATCTCGTACCTTGCTACCGGTTGCGACAGAGCTGGTCGGTTGACGTCCCGCGTAATAAGGATATTTTCCCCGATGGTACTGTGTTTCGTTGGCAGCGGTGAGGATGCGAGGGCCAACATAAGTCCATGCCCCGTTATTGAGCGGCTCCTCCTAAGGTTCACGTTGGTACAACTCAGGAAATGGGCAACTGTAGAAATTTACCTGACACCATAGAATGTCAGCATTCGGGAATTTGTCCAAGTGCGGTGTGATCTAAAGAGTGTTTAGTTTGCACAGCATAATCCCAGGAAAGTGGTCTTACGAGATCATAAGGGAAGGGCGACAATTGTTCTACACGACTTATAGCAACATCTTTGACGCCCTTCTCTTCACGCTCTTGTAAGAGAGTATGGTACACCTGGCCTACAGCGACTCAGAGGGTGGATTTCGAAAAGCCGCGTAAAATTTACCTGTACAAAGGATGTGTCGACGAATCTGTTCGGCGGGTACCAAGCTCTCTGGATGAGGCTCAGGCAGATATCGCTGGAACTGCGTGTCTGCAGCCATCTCTGATAACTCTGAACGGGCTAGGGGATGACGCAACAAGGATTTCGAGAAGAAAAGGATCAACTGGTTGTAACATCGTATTATGAACGCAGGCTGAATTGAAAGGGGGCAGGCCATACCGGTTTCCGGAAATCACGGTGTATTTGCCGGCGCAGGACATGGAACTATGCTTTCGTCAGTTTCGCTATCATCTAAATGTGCAAGGTATGACCCACATAATTGGCCGGCGTACTTGTGAACGTGTTAGCGGACGAAGCTTACATGTAACAGGAAAGACACACGTAGGGTACACGACCTGCATGTTGCAGTCCTGATGCTGCCTTTCTATCTTCTCAGACGTGGGGAAGATATGAGGATGATCATCGCAAAGTTGTAAGAAGCGTTCGATTCTCCCACTCGAATGTTCCGGCCCCTGGCCATCATAACCATGAGGTAAACTCATGACCAATCCACTTCGTTGTAACCATTTCCGTTCTCCGGCTGCGATGAATTGATCGATGATACATTGCGCGTTATTTGCAAAGTCACCAAATTGAGCCTCCCAGATGGTCAGAAAATCAGGAGAGACAAGTGAATAGCCTAGGTCGAAACCAAGAGTGCCGTACTCGGAAAGAGATGAGTTACACACGACGAACCGTGCCTGATTTGAACCTAGATTATTTAGTGGGACGTATTGTTGTTCATTGACTTGATCGTGCAGAACAACGTGGCGTTGTGAGAAGGTACCTCTCTCAACATCCTGACCCGATACACGAACATGGACCCTCTCGAGAGCGAGAGAACCAAAGGCTAGGGCTTCAGCAGTTGACCAGTCGATATTGCGACCCTCTTCAACGGTCTTTCCCCGCTGGGTGAGAATCCGCGCAAGGTTACGGTGGGGGGTAAATCCAGCTGGCCACTGCGATATAACTTTCCCAACTCGTTGGAGAGTTTCCTCATCGCAACCGGTAGTACGGGTTGGGAGTGTTTTCTCTGCTAGTTCGCGGGGAGATGGGAAGCCCGGCCAGGACGCGGAGAGCCATTCTTTGCTTGTAGGAACGTAATCCTTGGCGGCTGCAGCGGCCTTCTCCAACATTCCCCATACCCATTTCTTGTGTTCTTCGATGTCCTTTTCGGTAAAGGTCCCGCGACCAACTAGGAATCTTGAGTATTGAGTCAACGTAGTAGGCTGCTGGTTGATGGCCTGGTACATCCGAGGTTGTGTAAAACTGGGTTGGTCTGTTTCATTGTGACCGTAGCGTCGGTAGCAAACAATGTCTATTACGACGTCGCGTTTGTACTTGGCACGATAGTCCGCAGCGAGCTGACAAACGAAGTTCACGGCCTCAACATTGTCACCATTAACATGGAAGATCGGTGCGTCTATAGACTTGGCAATGTCAGATGGGTAGGGCGTTGAGCGAGCGAACCGCGGGTCAGTGGTGAATCCAATTTGATTGTTGACGATAAGGTGAATGGTACCACCAGTTCCGTAGTTCGGCAGGTTGTGGAAACCCATAGTTTCGTACACGACACCTTGTCCTGCGAATGCAGCATCTCCGTGGAGAAGGACACCCATTGCGGTATTATGGGTAGTATGGTCTCCTTCCAAATTCTGTATGGCAAATGTCTTGCCAAGAACGACTGGATCTTCGGCTTCTAGGTGCGATGGATTGGCAACCAGTGAGAGTGAAACCTTCTTTCCAGATGGAGTAGGCCGAACATAATTAGCACCCAAGTGATACTTGACATCACCAGCTGGTGAACCATCAGCCCCCGCGCCGGAGAACTCGTTCAGAATAGCCTCAATTGGCTTGCGGATAACGTTCGCCAACACGTTGAGACGTCCACGGTGTGGCATGCCAATGGTAACATGTTTCACACCATTGTCGACCGAACGGTCAATGAGAGCCTTCATTCCAGGAATGAGCGCCTCGCATCCCTCTAATCCGAACCTCTTCTCGTTGGGGTATTTGCTAGAAATGAACTTTTCGAAGGACTCTGACCAGATGAGTCGGTCTAGAATCATACGCTTCTCTTCTAGTGTATAGTTCCAAGGTTTGGGGGTCTCGATTCTTTCTCTGATCCAATCACATTGTTCCTTGTCAGGAATGTGAACGTATTGGATACCAACAGCACCGCCTTGACAATATTAGAGTGATTCAACAGGATGGTTCGGAAACGTACAGTAAATGCGTTTCAATGTCTTTATGATATCACGAAGCGACATCGACTTCCTATCTTCCGTAGCAAAGTGGGGAAGGATGCCAGGTCCGAGAGTGATGTGTTTGTCTAGATCACGCTCCGTGAAACCGTAATGACTAAGCTCGAGTTCTGCGGGATGAACATCCGCAAGATCAGCATCAAGGATACCAAGTGGGTCCAATTCGGCGACGTGGTGTCCCCGGACTTGATATGCGCGCACCAAGAGTTGGACCTAGGCCGAATTAGAGAGAGAGAAAATGACACGAGGAAGGCGAGATTTACCTTCAAGTGATCGTCCAACTCTGCGCCCCCTACTGCATGGAGGGCCGGGGCACCATCTGCAGGTGGAGAGATTAAGCCTGGAGGGGGCTGAAACGCCTTGGCACTAGGCAACCCGTGCTCCATGCCCGAGAAATAGGTGGCCCATGAGGCATGAACCGACTGGGGATCCTGCCTCCAGTGCCTATACATCTCCTCGGCATAGTAAGCATTCGTGCCGTTCGCGAACGGGTCGTTGGGTGACGGAGGCGCTGCTGGGGCTGCAAACGTGCGCTGAATCGCTGCAGCAGGTACACGCCCAGCTCGCAGAGCGTACGGGAACCGCTTGATCGCTTGCCGCGGAAGCATTGCGGGAAGGAGAACAGCAAGGCGTACAAGAAAAAAAAAAGACAAACAACGTCGGGATGGTGATTCGGAACAGTACGGTATGTTCGTGGTATTATGTAATGTAATGCCGAAATGAGCCGACTTACTAGGGCGGCCGAGGGGAGGACTAGTACTATGGCAGGGTTGACTTGGCACATTCTCATCTACTCTGTAACATATACTACTTGAGACCAGTCGCGATCTGCTTCCGCTCTCGATAGAACTGGCTGAGGTGTTTCATAGTTTGTCCAAATCCGTCACACACAGCCATATCATCACGAATCCATGCAGGTAGCTTGTTCCGAATGCCTGTCAAACTGTAACGCCGATCTACAAGAATGAGAGATGCCCAGTCCATACGATGACGGATGGCTCGACCTACGATTTCGTCAGTGTTGCTAGCGCGCAGGAAACACCAAACCGTCTCACCGATACTCTGATTAACCGCGCTCATGCACATGTTCTCGTAGAGTTCGGAAGCAGCGTCTTTTGCCCCGGGATGCCTTTTGTTGCCATGTCTCTTTTCTGCTTCATTTGCATATCGCATCCGCTCTTGCAATTCCGGCGAATTTTTATTTGCAAAAGGAAGGCCGACAACGACAACGGCTCGGGCAAGCTCGTCCGAAAAGTTCAGACCCTCCGAGAGCTTCCCGCCAACTACCGCAAAGAGTATGGCACCCGTCCTCTTGTCGGATGTATCGGTCGACTAACAGACGGTAAGCAAAAGCTACCCTAAGACACGTTGTTGAGACGAACCAATGTTCTCACCGCATCCGCATACTCTCGCAATGTTGACTCGACCCCGCTACTACTAGTAGCTTGCGGCTCCAAAAATACCTTCAACAAGTCTGATCACATGGGGTCCCATAGTAATAAACTAAGGCCAACCGTTTTCTTTGCTCCGAACTTGACCATATGTTGCGTCGTGTTCCAAGCTTTCTGAGCAAAGTTCAAAGATGAGTACGACGGAAAGAACACCACCATCCCTCCAGGAACCACGCTGCAAAGGTTCAAGATGAGTTGTCCCAATTCACTGAGCAAACGTTGGTCGGTCTGTTGGGCGTATTTGAACTCCAAGAGTGAACCTATTGGACCCTTGGTAACGCATAACGTTTGAACATGCGATCGCGGAACGATGTGGCCACAGGAGAAGGTCGATAGCCGATCGGAGGGCAACTGAGAAAACAGTTGCGCGATTACATCTGACATCTTTGATTTGTCAGCTCACAAGAAACGAGAAACTGTGAACCACAACAACCGGAGACATAGTTCCGCCTGCCAATATGACCGACCGCGCATCGTCAACCACCTCGCGGAACGTTGTCGAAGGATTGAGAAGTTGATACTTTATTTCCAGCTCTTCCGAATGTTGTGTGCTGTCACCCACAAAAGAGAGGATGATACGCCCGTCTAGTATATTGTTATTGGGTGACTGCCTTCAAATTAATAGGAGGCTTTGAAATCACCCTCTCTCGCACCGACAAGGCCGATCATGAGTGCTTCGACTGCATGAAGTGGAGGAGTACTTGGGTTTGCTCGCTTCTTGTATCCGGTGCCTGATGGACCGTCACATGGTAGAAGAATGAGAAGGCGGCAATAACTTGCCTCGAACTTCTTGACTTGACGCCGCTTCAGCATAGCCGGATATCTTTCTTGCAATCTGTGTTGTCGTTGAGATAATGCTCGAGTCTAGAACAATGCAATATACTTTACTCCTTTTCAAGTACGCCTCAATTTCGAGTAAATTGATTCCCACCACCGCCTTCCTCCCTAGCTTTTCCATAAAGTCCGAAATCGTTAAAACCTGAGTTCTCGCATCAGTAGTAAGACCAGCTTTTATCCTGGTTGTTTTCCATTCCTCCATGACCTTCTGAATTGCTTCCATGTATTTGATGAGGCGCTTGAGATGAAGACTGTGCAGTGCAGAAAGACGCGTCCTGAATTTTTCATAATACATCGTGACCTGATTCAATGAGGTCGACAATATATAAGATGTCACGCGGACACTCGATAATGAAAGTAATGTAGGAATCAAGTCTGGTGAATGATTTGAAGAACTGACTTCCGGGGGAATAGCACTTACTATGAGCCTCATCGATTATGACAATCTGATTCAAGAGGTCTATGCCTAGGGTCTCTCGTGCTGTCTTTTGTAATAAAAGATTGTATGGCAACGTCACGACCTAGGATGCGACCAATGGCGTTAGAATACAAAGGAAAACGAACACCGAGCGACGAACCTCTGCTTGAGGGATTGCCCCACGAGAACCATAGTACGGACATGTCTGAGCATTCCTCCCGGCAATGGCGAGATCCTCGATATCTTTCGGAGATGCCTGTAGAACAGTCGTGAATGCTAATAAAAGCGTCGAGCCATGAACTGACCAGAATTTGGTCTCGGAGGTCAAGTAAACGTACTTGGTCCTCCGGGAGTGGAAGATGCGGACATCGTCTCTCCTTGCGCCCTACATTCATAATCAGATGATTCGATTAACAGCAAACAGATGCCTTGACCATCTTGCAATTCCCGGCATTTTTCATCCAAGTCCCCGGGCTTCGATATGACATCCTCATTAATGCAAAGTTGTTTACGTGACCCAAGAGACACAGTTCGCCACTGGCGTCGATCAGTCACAGTATAACCCTCTTCATCCACTTCCACGCTTCGCTTCTTGCCTTGACTGGACGAAGGTGGCATAGAGCAAGACTCATTGCCACGGCCACGAGCAGAGGTTTGAGTGTACGGGACATGCTTAAATTTCAATTTTTGAAGTTCGGGAATCACTTGTGTCAGCTGGGAATGGGTACGGGAAGCATAGTAAATTTTGGTACACGTTGGTTCGTGAACATTGACCCGCTCATGATCTGAGACGGTGTTGTTGAGCCTATAGTCGTATTTCAGGAGTGTGGCCCATCATGCAATCAAGCAAAAGCAACGAACTTTGCCATCAGTTCACGAACTGCAGGAGAAATATTATCCGTTGTTTCATCCATCTCACGATCGGGAAGATACAGTTCTTCGTTCACCTCGTCGGATGCCTGAATGGTTCTTGCAGGGACTCGCTATCCACCAACATCAGATACGATGGACTTGACTGTGAAGTGCCATACTTGACGTTTCGTGACCCTTGCATTTGCCAACGCTCGCAAACGAGCTTCGGCCTTTCTCGCTTTTTCCAGCCTTTCTCCATATTCACGATCTTGTGCTTCGAGTTCCCTTTGTCTTATCTCAGTTGTTTGAAACGAAACCCATGCTGGTGCTGCGATACGCGCAACGGGTGAGACATGATCACAGAGGCACGGACGCATGGAGTAAATCTTACTGGCACCTTGCGTGGCTTGCTGAGAAATCTGTCCTTTGCGCGCACGTTCCCTTTCGTCATTAAGCCAGGTTAAGCTGGAGCAAAGGAGACTCAGGGTTTTTCCCTGAAAGAAGAGTCAGTGATTTGGAGATAAACCACCATATCACTCCACGCGCACCGTGCCCGTCGGGCTCTCGATGATTGTGACATGCCTTTGTTCTATAGAAGAATAGACATGTTTCATAAGATCTGTCTGTATAGAATAGGGTGGATCGTATGGAAAAGCAGAGAATTGCTCGGGCGTGGGCAATACAAGATGATCCATGGCAGCTTACGCGCGCAACTAAAGTCGTGTTATATACTCTCCGGGTCACGGGACCGCGTGCGCAAATCCTGCCACGACTGGGACATCCATTGAAGTTGTCCCTTGTTCGCTGCTGGTTTTATCATTTTCGGACATTCAAGAAGGTGATCATTGACGCTTCCGAATCGCTGAAAGTGCCCGACGCTGCGGTTCATGCAGTGAGAGGGACGCGCGAGACCCGCCGTTCCTACGTTGCGGTGAAATGCGAGTCAAGGGTTCATGTACCACAAAACGAAGTATTGTCCCGAGGACGACACATTTGTCCTATCCCTGATTTCGTTTACTCACTGGGTCAAGGGTCGGACCAAAACGTCAGTCTTCATCACGGGGAACCTGTCAAGTCGTTATTTGAATACGAGGTCTGGGGTCCCCAGTTTAACCACACGTTATCAACTAATTGTATCTGCTTCTGCTCACTTGCGTCTCTCACAATGATGGAATCCGCACTTCCTGTGGGCACGCCTCGTGCGGTTCGGTCGGTGCGCTTCAAAGTGCCACATACTTATAGGCGCTCATGCGTCAAGGCAGTCACACCTGCCAACCGAGCTGTTTCAGGCAACGGGCCATTGCACTCGACTTCCCGAGTTGGCTTGCAGAGGGTTTGTAGCGAGATTATTTACAGAAAGATCCAGGAACGTCACCTCACGTACGATTGGTGCGATACAAAACTCTGTGATGGTGAATCAAGGTTTGTGATTAAAAGTGATCTCGACTAAGGCGTGTGTATGTACTGGAACAGTGAAATCATTCGGACAACAAACAGGGGGATAAGTTGGTCACAATCGAAACAGCCAAAAATCCTATGTCGCAGCAAGTCCCAGACTGTGTGCTCCGATACGGCGAACGTCTTCTGTACATGACTTGTGCAGCCTATACGGATATACAGTCCATCGCACAGTAGCCATTGTCAGATCCTTGCAGCCCGCTGGAAGTCTCAAGGCTCAAGGATCAGATCATTCGAGAAATTTCTTGAGAGATTTGTCCGCTGCAGCTTGTTCATCCTTCAGCCGGACTAGTAGTGGTTTGATCCTCGCAAACGCATCTTCAGCCGACATCTTGACTTCTGGCTCCCCGTCAGGATCAATCCGATTGCCAAGATGTTGTATCTTTTCGCAGATTTCCTGCACCCGGACGACTCCCAACGCGGCAGAGGAGCCTTTGAGAAAATGACCATGTTTCCCAAGCTGTGTCAGCTCACGCTTTGCGCTGAGATCGCATGAGACGTCAGTAGTACTCTGTAGGAACAGGCCAGCGCACAAGCTTTCGTCCATGAGCTTGATAGTTGTCTGTGCCTGTTCGAGATACTCTCTGACCATGCCTTGGGAAAACTCCCGGTCGTCTCCATCGTCCAGCTCGAGTATCTGTTCGAAGACATCCATATCAATGATGACGCGATTGCTCAGCGTCTTGAAAGATCAGAAAGAGGTAGTTAGCACAGGTTCCGGTGGACAAATGGTAAAGCATCGGTGCTAGCATGTTTTGGGCGACATACCTTGTCCGTACATGACTCTGGATGTGGCTCTGATGATGCCTGCAATGCCTTGGAAGGAGGACAGGGTTCTTCGGATATGGCACGAGACTTGGCATCCAGCTTCTTTGGAGGGGGGGCTTTGTTAGAGGAGGGGGACGGAGGAGGCCGCTTGGGGCTTTCATCGTGGTAGACGGGGGACCGGGTCCGCATCGTTGTTGGGTCAGCGAAACGGGAAGACATGTGTAGTGAATGGCGAGGGTAACGAAGTAAGAAATAGGCTAAAGCCAGTCTCTCTGAGAGGGATCTCTTCCGGAGCCCAAGTACATAAGTGGACAGCCGACTGATTATCGACCGCATTGCCCGCTTTCCATAACCGGAATGTGCCCACGGACATACCTCCCAATGGAAAACCCTTTTGTGCCATTGCAAATACGCACACCATAACTCGACCTTCACGAGCGACCCACAGCGGACATCCGATCACGAGGCCACCATACCCACTCTCTGGTCATACCCAGTATAGCAGGACCCCGTTTATTTGCGCTCCGACGCATGCTACACGACCTTGCTCGCACGTAACCTCGTGATTTCATTAATCGTGTACCCTAACTCCTGCAAGATCTGCAAACGCGCATGAGAACCTCGCCGGCAACGAGACATGCATGTGGCGGACATACCTCCGTGGTGTGTTGTGAAAGCCAAGGTGGCGGTCGCCTCACTGGCATCCTTTCGCCGTTGTAAGTAACCGGGGGCGCAACCATACGAACTTTGCCAGCGCGGGGATGCTATCCGAAGAACACTCTTCCAGTCACGAAAGCACGTTGCACAGGCGAGACACGTACATCAATCTCCACCGTAGACTCCCGCGCAATGGCCTGGGGATGGGCAAATGCCTGAGCTATATCATTGATCGGTCCGAACGGAACGCTGCGAGGATGAAAGTCATTTCCATGTGAACGCCGTCCGATGCTAGTGATACGAACCCAATCCCACTCAGTCGTTCGATCCAGTGATCTTTGTCGTGTCGTTTCAGCACCGTAGAGATTATGTCAACAAGTGCTTCCCGGTTCGCTACACGAGCTGTGTTTGTCGAAAAGCGGACGTCATCAGCAAGTTCAGGCTGCTGGAGGATCGTGGTAGTGAGAAGCCTGAACTATGGGCGATCCATTCAGTGAGTCAGTTGAGAGACGCACTGAAATGAATGAGGCTTAGTACCTGTTTGTCGTTGCCTGCACCAATCATTAAGAAGCCATCCTTACAAGGGAAAACCTGGTACGGAACTATGGAAGGGTGTGCAGTTCCGTGGCGAGAAGCTTCTTGTCCGGCGATGAGGTAATTGGAAGCTATGTTAGCAAGCCCTGCTAGCTGAACAATCTGTGTGAGAGAACTTGAGTATAAGAAAAGGGTACTTGCCTGAGTCTCAAATAAGTTACAGTCAATCCATACCCCACGACCCGTTTGGTTCACAGAACACAACCCTGCCATTATGGCGCCGTGGGCATAGAGGCCGGTCATGATGTCTGTGACAGCCACTCCAACCTTGGATGGGGCGCGATCAACTTCACCTGTGCTATAGCAGTTGATAGCACACAGGGAGGGAGAAGATGGAAACAACAAGCTAACATGTGCATCAGGCCAGCCTCGGCTTCGATCACCACGTCATAGCCTGCGGCTGCGCGATAAGGGCCTGTCTGCCCATAACCTACCCCCAAGGATTTAACAGCGAGATCTAAACGCAAAGGGGAGGGACCAGTACCAGTGATTGAAGCATAGACGAGTCGAGGGTTGATTTTTTGGCAATCTTCCCAGCCAAGACCGAAAGAGGCAAGCTTTCCGGAGACAAAATTTTCAACAAGGACGTCCGAGGACTTTACTAATTTGTGTAGGATGTCGAGGCCCTCAGGTCGTTTGAAGTCGACTGTGATTGATCTTTTGTTCCTATTGACCGCAAGGAAGTAAGCCGACTCTGGTGGTAGATGTGAAGCTTCGTAGGGTGCATCCCTTATCACGGGTGCAGAAGGGGGGGACCACGATCCTGTTTACTGACACGTCCGGCAACCGAATAAGAATGAAGTGAAATGCTGGACGACTGACGTGTGTCATCTCCTTTGGCGATTTCTTCTACTTTGATGACATCTGCCCCCAAGTCTGCCAGGAGCATGGAACAGGTTGGGCCGGCCAATACCCTTGTCAGATCGAGGACCCTTACCCCGTTCAAGGGTGGCGAGATGCCGGAGATGCACCTTGTGCGAATCCGAGTCGCATTAAGCACGCGCCCACTGGACAATGCGAGTGTGTGCGAGACAGCAAGTAATATCATGGGGATAACTAGGCGAGGGAAATTTGCAGACACGGTACCGAAATTTATCATGATGGCCCTGAACAGAGTGTCAGATGTCTGGCTGATTTCTGTCATTACATAAGTAACGTGAAATGGAGGGCCTCTGACACTCGGCTCACCGACCCTCGAGCTTAGCTCAAGCCTCCCCGCTCGACGGTTCATCTCGTTCCATGACCACGACAGTAAAAAAATGGGTTTCTTCTCATCCAGAACATTCGAAGAGACCAATTTCCTCGAGGATGACAAGTCTGTGGTTCAAGTCATTCGTTCCCGATTCGTCAGTACTCTCACATTCATCGTTTCATTCTTGCCACTGACTCCGTCAACTCCGTCATGCAGTATGGTAAATACAAAGGAAAGCAACGGGAAACCTGCGCAAATATTTCCTCATCTCAGCTTATGCACGTTGGCAGCAAGTCACCGCAATCTGCCGAACGGGATTCTCTATCTCCATCAACTGTCAATCGCTCACCACGTTCGCCGTTGCGACCTCTCGAACCGTCTAGTCCTCGGTCGGCCCCTCGAGCTCACACAGATGCAATAACGTCCGTATCTACCTTCTCCTGAGGTCTCTCGATCGTTCACGTCTCGAAGACAGGTCAACCCTTGCCCAGCGCCTCGATGAATTGGCAGCAGCCAATGCACAAGGTTTGCTAAAGTAGGTCATGTCCGATACCCTCTAGCGGAGTGAACGACCTACAAGGCACACTTTTTCATTTGATCCTCAGTGACGAAGAATACCGACTACTACGACAGAATATATTCGAACGTCTAGCCAGTGGCACCTCCGTTCCCACAGAGACACCCATCATTCCCTTGGGCTCCCACACTCGTTCGTTTCATCAAGGTAAGTCAACCGAATCCTTCTTCTCTTATATCTGGATTGAGCGTAATTCACGTGCAGCGCCGCCTCTCGACCCGGAGGCTTATAGTCCACGTCGATTTCAGCCCAAGTCCCGCAGGACACCTTCGGTTCGATCCAAATCTTCGGTCTCGTCGGCGGTGTCCAACTTGTTCAGACGTGGAGGTAGTCGTCGCAGAAGTGCCATTTCAATACAAGAGAATGCCATCAGCGAGTCACCAAGCACATTCTCTTTGGATTCTTCAGCACCCAACCCTTTCAAACGCAGAATCATTCCTTCAGACATAAGAGATGTCAGTCCGGCCCCGATACAGGAATCACAACCTGATCACAATGCGATGTCGACGCAGTCGCATGCAGAGTTCCGTCTACTTAGCCCTTCTCTCCGTTCGATCTCTCGGATTGTGAGGCGGCTAGGCACTACGACACCTCCTTCCTCATTTCCGATTCGCAATCTTGATCTAAAGAATTCCCCTTCAATCCTTACGAGCGATCCGTCGCCGGACGACGAGAAGGCGAAGTCATCTCAAGACATTCGTCTCGAGATCGAAGCATTGGAGGCAGAGGGCCGGAGACTTCTTGATGCCTTCAATGGGTTAGAGCTCAGTGCACTGACGCGGAGTCAGCATACGTCAGGACACGCCCCATTACCCCATTCACCCTCAATGTCTGCCATGAGTCGTAGAAATGGTGGGGAATATAACGATTCTTTCCTTACGGCTGGTGGCAGCGCATCGGGCCGGGGAACCCCGTACCATGGTTCTGACACTGATGGTGTCTCTCTTCGATCCACTACTTCATATGGGACTAACGTCTCCCACCGTCTCAATTCATCGCTTCGGAGTGGTCCGCTGGTAGCTTCCACGGCAGCGAATCGAAAGAGATCCATGTCGTCGTTATCGTCCCGTGCTCGCGTTCCGCCTTCCTCGACTCCACCAGCACTCGCGCATGCACGGTTGGGAGAGCTGGGAAGTGTATCGAGCGTCAACCTCGTGAAGTTTCAAGGCCCGATGTCAATGATGGATGAAGATTCAGACATGAGTGCTCTCGAATCTGAACTACTCGATATTCGGCGTCGACGTCAAGAAGTGACTGCTAGGTATCAGGACCGTCTGGAATACTTGCGAGCTCAGTTGAAAGGCGCCGAACTACGGGAGAAATTGTTGCGGAAATGAGGGATCTGTGTTTTCTGGACCACACTAATTTAAAACAAAACGCCTTCCATCCTCATGTGTCATGTAATGCTTAATTATATTAGTCTACCGGGTTGCGGACAGCGAGTCCAACGTTGAAGTTGCACCTGGTAATTAGGGCCATCACCGATTCCAAGCTCGAGGCCGTCGTTCGTTCCGGCGTATGAGGAGAAGCAGTGCCAGTACCATGGATGAGCCTTCTCCAGCGCTCACACCGGCCCGTTCTACCCCCACCCGAAGCACTGCGCACACGCCGTCTCTCCTTGTACTTGTCACACTACAAAGTGGCTCACACTGGTCGCCCGGACCTGCGAGAGTACCCCGTCATCGTCGTCAACAAGAGACTTCTGCTCTTCATCTTCAAATCGTTCACTGTCAGAGAACATGTCCGCCGGTCCCTCAAGAGACAGGACTAGAAGCGGCAGCCATAGTAGTACTCGGGGTTACACCCGAAGCTTTCGGGAACCCGACATACTCAATGGCGAACAAGACGACTCTGAGAGTCAGCTGCACGACTCGGTGGAAGATACGCGCCCTCATCGACATATACGGGGCAAGGCTGCTGCTGATGACTCTCCCGACTCGGAAAGCGGCGAGGACATCGAACAAACGCGGGAGGATGATGACCTTATCACACTCAAAGACCGTCAATCTCTCATCAACGTTGAGCATCCCTTCGGTCTGCGCATCTGGAAACCTGCTTTGTACAAGAAGTCTAGATCCATCACGCGTAATGCAGACGCCGCATTACATTTAATTCCTTCCGCACAGGCTGAACGCCACCTGCTACCTGGAAACATCCTCTGGGTCCTCTGCTTTGGCTGGTGGTTGGCTGTAGTGTGCTTTGTCATCTCGGCCATCCTGTACTTTGTTCCCTTGGGGGGTCGCAGATACTCTACGCTGGTCTTTGGTCTGGGTTGGTATGTTGCGTGGCCCTTTGGGAAGTACGTCGAAGGTGACAGCGAAGACGGTGGTGATGAAGAAAATCAACTGGAAGAAGACAGCGACAACACCGGAGCTTCACTGTCTAGGGCCTTCGCGATCACCCCTCTCACCCCCCACCAAGCCCAGTCGTACTTGCAGGCACACTCTCCCAACGAGGGCACGTCTTTACTCTCGACAACTCATACCCGTCATTTCCTCTTGCCCTCCAAGTCGTACGGGGCTGCGCCTTCACCTACCACTTCAACCAATGCATACCAGAGAGTGTCCGAAGATTGGTTAGGGCGCACTGCCTTCTGGATTGCCTTTTGTGCCGTGATTGCACCTCTTATGCTCCTGACTTGCATCGCATGCTGGGCACTTATCATTACCATCCCTATGGCGAAGCTCAATTGGGCGTTGATCGACTACATAGTTGCCGACCCAACGAGACTCCGATTTTGTGCCCCACCCCCTGTTGTTATCGTTGCATCCACCCATGCCAATGCCACCACTACCTTGCCAACCGATGCTTCTAGTTCCGCAACCGCACCTTCTGTTGAGTATTCTGTCAAACACCCCCGATTGTCCCGAGGTCAAACGGCGCCTTCGACGTCGGGATCTCCAAGGTCGACCGTGCTACTTTGCGTGTATCGCGCGATAGGATGGGAATATTACAAGTACACCGTCGGTGGGGTTAACATAATCTTCGTCAACCTTCTTCCCCTGGTATTCTTCGTCATATTCGATGGCTTCGTGTTACTTCCTTTAGCCAAACACACTGAACATGCTTCACCGATTCTCACCTTCCTCACTTCTCAGCCACTCATCTTTATTTTGAGTCTTGCGAGCGTGATACCACTCTCCTACTTCATCGGCATGGCCGTCGCCTCGATCTCAGCTCAATCTTCAATCGGTATGGGCGCTGTCATCAATGCCACGTTCGGTTCTTTCATCGAAGTCGTCCTATATTCTATCGCTCTTGCTCAGGGCAAGGGGCATCTTGTTGAAGGATCAATTGTGGGGAGTCTGCTCGCAGGAGTTCTCTTGATGCCAGGCACGAGTATGTGCGCAGGGGCCCTGAGGAAAAAGGAGCAAAAGTTTAATGCTAAGAGCGCGGGAGTCACGAGCATGATGCTAATCATGGCGTTCATCGGTACTCTTACACCAACGTTGTTCTATCAAATCTATGGGAACGTGAGTATGACCAATTCCTCCGTATTCCAATTCTGACCTTGGCTCTGTGTCACCTCAGTTTCAGTTGGTTTGCAGTGGTTGTCCTGATGGCCCTGAACGAGGTGTTCCAAGCTGGAAGTGTGATCATTGTTCCTATCAACACCCAGATCCTGTTAAGGATCCATTCTACCAATCGACGGTCAAGAGTTTGATGTACCTGTGTGCGGTGATTCTTCTGTTTGTAAGCACTGCGATAATTTCGCTTGCCTTTGGAAGTTAATCGGTCAAGTTGCTCAGTCGTATCTCGTTGGATTGTGGTTCTCTCTGCGTACCCATGCTACCCAGATCTGGCAGAATCCACAACCACTCTTGCATTTCCTCGAAATTCCGCCTACCCACCGTCCCTCTGGAAATCAACGCACTTCCAACAGCACACCGCAACCCGCTGTCCGAGAAACACATAAACGCGTAGACCCCGGTGCCGAGCATGACATAACATCTAGTTTCCAGAATCCGACTCCAAAGCCTGTCGAACCCACCATTGGTCAGCAGCAAGCCTCCCGTTCTCCCGTCTCGCCTTTGCTCAGGCGTGTATCGTATGCGCCTCCACCTTCAACCCAACACTTGACGCCGCTCATAGAAAGCGTAGACCTGGCGATCAAAAACACCCAGCTTCCCGAGAGCCTGACCAAGGACGATTTCACGCGAGCTGTCGCTGTCGCGACTGTTAGTGCGCTAAGACACCAACAGGGTCAAGGCGTTTCTCCAGCACGACGTAGGGCATCCGTAGCAAGCGACACAGACGCTGGTGTTGGTGGTACTGGTGTTGGTGGTCATACTGGGCATGAAGCGCCCGAATGGAGCAGAGCAACCAGCGCTGCTGTGTTGTTGGCATGCACCGCTCTCTATGCAGTTATTGCTGGTATGTCTCGTTTCAAGTCTTGATCTACTCCCAATTGATCAAAACTTTCAGAGCTTTTGGTGGATGTCGTGGACTTTGTGCTCAAGGATTCAGGCATCGACGAGAAATTCCTTGGAATCACCCTTTTCGCTCTAGTTCCCAACACCACGGAATTCATGAATGCCATCTCGTTTGCCCTAAATGGAAACATTGCATTGAGGTTTGCAATGAATCGCGTCACGCTGTTGTGGGCTAATGATATCTATATACCACAGTATGGAAATTGGCTCCGCGTATGCGCTTCAAGTGTGCCTTCTACAAATTCCTGCCATGGTCGCATTTTCTGCCTGGTATGCTCCCGAGAAGATGGGGGAGATTGCATACTCGTTCACGTGAGTCACTCTTTTCTTTATTAAGGTGTGGGCCACCGCTACCATCATATTAGTCTCATCTTCCCGCGTTGGGACGTTGTGGTCATCATTCTTGCCGTATTTTTGATGACCTACACTTATATCGAAGCGAAAAGCAACTACCATCGAGGAAGTATCCTCATCTTGAGGTATACGCTCAAGCACTCTCGGATCGCAGTGATAGGCTAATTCGTGTGTTTTTAGTTATCTGGTTCTCGTCTCAGGATTCTACTTCGCTCCTCGGGTATCTGACCAAGCAGCTATGAGGTTAGGCATGCAGTCGGAATCATCCTTTTACACACCCATACAACTCCTAACCAGCCTTTGGTCCTGGTTTTTTCCTTTCTGAACTGGCCAAGTGGTTCATCATACGGGGTAGAGTCAATACGTTCATTTTTTTAGATACATACACATTGTGAACAGTTATCTTAATGCAAGCTTTGCAATCCTTCCAACACTTTTTGTAATTGATCTGGTGTGATTGTCAACCGCTCGGGTTCGGATTGACCCTCCATGATCTGTTTGAGAGACTGCTCATCAACCATATATTGAAGAAATGACTCTAAGAAGTCCCCATCGAGGAAGCCAACAGAAGTTGCTTCAGAATCACTTCGACCGGAATTGAGCTTTGGTGTGCGATACCTGGACAATGTCAGTCGTGTAACCTCCTAAAGGAAGATGCCGTACTTCGAGTGACTGACACCAGTCTTGACTTCATAAAAGGTTGACAAATTCCTCTGTAGAGCCGTCATGTGGAGCGATAGCTCATCATCGGTCAGATCGGTTATGACGCCGATTTGCCCAGCTGGGGTCAAAAACAATTGTCGAGGTACCATTGGGATGTCAACCGACACATCATGGGAGGTGAGAGCGCCTTGATGAAGACGTCAGTGTCAACTGAGCCCACGACACTCCTTCGCTCACCTGGTAAAATTTTATTTACGATATCGCCTAGATAGTAATGGCCTTCGCGCTCCAGCATTCTGTGCAGCTCATTGTCTTGGAGTCGGAATGCGAACAAATTGTAGTCGCTCTGGAGATTGAGATGAACTTGATTTGCAGGCAGTCAAAGAGATCTTGACGTGCTCACGTTTCCTCCAACAATTGTATTGTCGTCTAACAGCTCCGCACAAGTTGGCCACAAAGATCCATAGTCCTTGGCAATCGGTTCGATCTGGGAACCCTGGACTTTCAGAAGAGAAACCGAGGTCAGTGCATCTCCGACCAACAATTGGCTGTCCCGAGATACGAGGGTAGTGATGAGGTAATTGTGATTGAACACTGTAGATAGAGTCATTGAGACCTGCTTCTCTGTCCCTTCAACCTTGTAGACCATGACCTAGAGAGGTGGTGGTTAACTTGTGTTCACAAAGAAATACGAAGATACCCACAGAACTATTGACAGCAGCAAGAATCATGTTTGGCATGGAGGTGATTGCGTAGACACAACCCCTAACGCTTATGGACGCCATCACGGCCAAAAATGCCTGCGAGCCATTGGCTTGTAATAGTAAGAGTCTTCCTCGAGAGGGCTCCCGTTCCCCATCTTCGTACGAAGTAACACCGACACATAGAAAAGACGGTGCACCCATCAGGGTGGTCGTGAAAGCATGGAGAGATGTTACTTCTTCGCCTTGGTCGACCTCAAATTCACTGAGTTCTGCATGCAAAGTCAGCTCTTTACCACATGGCTTAAACTGCAACTAACTGTCAAAAGAGGTATGATTGAATGTTTGTATTGTGGAGCTAAAAACCTCTGCCTGCCCAATCTGAGCAGGTGTTGGTCGCGTACAGGCGACGGCGAATACTGCCCAGCTCGGGCTGTGAACGATACATCGCGGGGAGTTATAACCCAGAGGGATCTATCCGATGTTTAGGTGAAGGTCGAAGTTCATGATATTGAGCATACCGATCGGATATGAAGTTTGTCGAAGTTCGCTACTGCTCCAATGACGAGGGAGTCTGGGCTAGCCAGAACCACCGACGAGGGATGTACCGCTGTATTTAATTCAGTAGCTGCGCTGATGTCCTGCATGCGTGCGGCACTCATTGAATCAGGATATCATTACGAGGAAGTCATGATACGTACCTTAAGCATCAGGGGCGAATGCTGTAGGCGTTCTCTATCCCAGAATAATATTGATGTTCGATTTCCACAGGCAAATACTGTCGAGCGGTCCCTGATGCGGCACGCATGCATCGTCACAGGGAGGTTACCAATGGAAATGAGCTTCTGGCATCCTAATGTCCCGTTCTGGAATGGAAATGCTGTAAGGGAGCCGTCGACGAGACCAACAAGGAGGTGGGGATGTGATTGCGAGGTCTTTCCTCCGACTTCGCCTGTAAAGTTAAACAATAACAGAGATCGTGGGGCAGCCGGAAGCTTGCTGGTTTCGCAGACATCCTTCATAGTGCCACGCTCCAAGAGGGACAAAATCTTGACGACCTTCGACATCCAAAACCCAACGGCAATATTTACAGCGTATGGCTTCGTGCTGTCGAGGGGTAGGCATGTGACAGCTGAGATCTCTGCAGTGCAATTAAACGGCGGGGGCTCGACAAAATCTCGCATCCGCTGCTTCACGAGGCGATCGCCTTCGAGGATAAGTAAAACCAATCTGCCGTGATTAAGGGCGATGACGACTTGACTCGCATTGATATCGGCAGCGACAATTTCCCTATTAGCCCAGTTCGCAGTGTTGCCGTCGGAAAATTTATCCAGTGTCCAGGGCTCGCCTATCCGAGTGTACTCTCGCAATCTGGGATCATAGTTCAGAAGGAGTATGCCCTCAGGGACGACCTGTACGACCAGAGAAGAATCGACGTAGGCTGACGGGATTAACCCGTCTCCTGGAATTCGCCGTTGGATATTGGAAACTGCCAACGTCCGGGATGACAAGAAGCTCCTCTCAGGACTTCCAACGCTGGAAACCATAGTCTCTGTAACATCCCCAAAACGAAGCACGTATGTTTGTTGCAGAGTTGATACTACAATATGAGTAGTGGTCCTTACACAAATGTTGAGCATGATGTATCTCATTATCAGCATATACTCACAAATCCCTGTATGTTTCGCGCAACGACCAGATGCGGTCGACACCAGATATACCATGCACGATCGCCGCCTCGCGAAAGTCAGCGCCGCTCTTGATAATCTTCAGCGAACCTGTATTCCGCCCCCCAGAACAAGTAACAATTTCATTCTGTGAAGAAAATCAATAATGCCCCAGATCCCAGAATGATACCCACCTGACCACTATCATCTGTGTCAACCAGGATCCCATCGACGATTGGTGCGAGGTTGTTAAAACTCTCCAGTTCGACCAGGTAACTACCAGTACCATTGATAATGATGCCCTCAGTATCTTCGTTAATACTGTTCTCGGCCACCAAACTAAGATCTTTAGGCTTGATAGCGGGTATAAACGCAGGGATGGGTAACGTCGGACAGTCTGACCTGGGAATGGGGGATGAGACAATCTGTAGCAGCTGCGAGTCGCCAAAATGAGATCCAAGATATACCACTTGATTCGTCAGGTATGTCAAGGTCATTGGAGAGGACGCCTGGGGTAGCTCGTAGATCAATCGAGCGAAGAAAGCGAGATATGCCACGTACTTCTCCCACAGCAACGAGTTTCAAGACTGTTCCACTGGTTCTGTCGACATATAAGATTGCAAGTCTTCCGTATTTGTCGCCTATCAAGAATGTATCGTTTTCTTGCATCAAGGGGCAGAAGCTATCGCAGTCAAAATATGTGACGCTCGATTCTCGTAATTTCGACCACGGAGAGATAAAACTCACGCGGTGACTTCGGACCACGGCCAGGTAATTATCGCGCGTGCCTTCTTTTTCTTCCATTCCCTTTCTTTTTCCTTGTGTTTCGCATTTGCAGCCTCTTCCGCATTTCTGCTCTTCTTCTTTTTCTCCATGCGGCGGCTCTTGCGTATGTTTTGTTCCAGGACATCGCTAGAAGCTAAATCGTAGAACAGAATCTTTCGTCCGCCAACGACTAAAATTCCGCCTTCGCATTCACTGTCGCTGCCATCAGTAGAAGGCACAAATATCAAACGTGGTGCTTGTTCTTCGATAGAAAACCACTTTCCAGGAAGTGATAAAGGAGGGAGTAACTGCGATGGTGTCGGGGAAAGTTGAAGATCATCGAATTGGATATCACGCGCGAGAAGCTGGAAACGTTGTTGAAAATCAAAGTGTAGCATAGCAAGCGTGTACGATTCAGCCAACTTAGGGATGAAGGTAAGACTGAGAAGATTCAACTCCAGGACTCTGACATGAATGTCATTAGCCAGATTTTACACGTTGGAGAACGAAATTGCATGCTGACGATGTGTCGGAGTCTTTTTCGTAATCACCTTCTTCCGAAAAGGTGATAACCTTGAGTTTTCCTGTGTAAATGCTCACAACGGCTACGGCTCCTGAGGGATCCACGAGGACGTCATGGCAGAACTCTGCCGGTCGTGCACTTTTCTCGGATAGAGCGAGATGCCTGGTTGTACAGAGGTTTCTCTCGCCAGATTTAGAGGCTGTAAATAGCAAGAACACGAGCTCAGGGTCTGGGTGATCAGTAAGGACCAACAACCTTATTCTCGTGGTGTGCTGTTAATGGAACAGGCCATCATCGACAGCACAGACATCGCGATGAATACGAAAATACCACAATGGGAACCGATCTGATTGTTCGTATCCTTCCCCATATCTCGACTCCTTGTTCATGCCGGAGACCTTCCGGCTGTAGAGAGTAGATATCTACCCTGTTCAGTTTGGCCACTACAAGGAACTCGGATCCATTTTCGTCCGCTAGCGTGCACTTCAGAGAATCGAGGACAGATGATGGTGGATGAAAAGTGGATATAAGTTTCATGAGGGACTGGTGCCACTCGGACTGACAGCTTGAGTGTCTCCACGTGCACAAAAGTCACTAGTCAAGGATCGCCGTGTTGTTTACGACAGTTTGCGAATACAACGCCGAGTTGGGATGATTGGAAATTCCGGCTGTTCGTTTGTCCGGCTCTGTCCGAGCGCGGCAGCATTGGAGTCTGCACGGAGAATACTACACGATCTGTTGTGCCTTCGGCACAATCATCCTAGTTTTTAAGTAGTTCAAATCCTATTTGATTTACATTATTAGTATAAGTCAATCAGGCACTGTATTAGCCAGTCAAGCATTGTATGAGTCAGCCAGGCATTAGTATTAGTCAAAGTCTTAGTACATGAGCTGAGGTTGAATCCAACATACTTTACTCTTTGTCATTGTGCCTTGTTGATAGTCATTGAATAGGCCAGATGAACAGGAAATTGCAACTGACAAAAGGGAAAAGGTGAGTCTTCAAGACCAGCATCCAGTGGACCAGTGCCATTCAAAGGATAAGCATAGTAGGGTTTTCATCTTCATTTCCATTCAACACATGGCACTCTAGAATTCTCCTGGTGGACCTGATTAGTCTTAATTGACCACTGCAATCCCAATCAATACAAAATCTGTTACGATTCTTCTTCACATGTACGGTTCTTACTCTTATTTCGTTTCTTTCACTCTCTCTTTCTTCTTGATGACTTCTTCACGGTAAACTACGGTTTCACCTTTCACTCGTCATCAAGCTTACAATCACTTCCCTTCTTTCCGATTCTCCGGACTTCTATGACTGACTCACCAACTGAGTCATACTTACTCATCCTTCTTTACTCTTCAACAGAGTTCTTTCCGCTTCCATCGCATTCTGCAATGTTCTTTCATCTATCCTTTTACTTCCTTTTTCCTTTTGTAGTCTTGGTCCGTGCTAGTTTCCCAAACGTATATAAACCATATTAGCACGACCTGTATAACTTAACTTTGAGCTCCGCAATTCTACGCTTAGTCTTGCCTCTCAGTTCGTCGCCTTCGACCCCCGGTCCTTCAGTCCCAGTAAAGGCCTCTCTATAACGAAGCCTTCCTCAAGTCCCAGTCCTCGTCCTAGTCAGAACCCTAGTCCTCGTCCTAGTCCCAGTTCCCTTGCAGCTACGTGCGAACCTACCCGGTCCACACGTAACAAAAGCTCAAAGTTATTTCTGCATGGCCACTACCATTGTGAGCCGTATCATCCTCTACCCTGTCTTCCAGTACTCCCAGAACGTCGAGAACAACACCTCGACACCCTCGCCCAGTTATCCCAGAATCATCTGACGACGAAGATTCCTCTGACCCCTCGGACCAAGACAAAGACAACGAAGAAACTTCGCCAGTGACCCCAGTACAACCCCCATCTAGATCCCTAGCGCCCGTTCAACCTTTGCCCCAATCTCCTGTCACCACACTACCAATGGCTGCCCGACCCACTGAACTTCGACTTAACGCTCCCCAAGAGTTCCATGGGAACTATTCTGATTATATGGGATGGTATAACAACGTGGTGTTCTATCTCAGCACCAACTCCGAGATTTACAACAACGATGCAAAACAGATTGCCTTCGCTTTGTCATACATGAACAAGGGATCTGCTAAGAGTTGGGCCGCTACATTCCGTGTTAGCTGTGTACAAAACGACGGCACTCTTAACATGGGTACATGGGCTTCTTTCACCGCTAAACTCAACAAAGCATTCAAACATCACAATGTCGTCAACCAGGCCATCGGTTGGCTTTCCACAAAGAAGATGATCTTGAATAAAGGCGTGTTCACCCCTTCTCTCAGTCTCTACACCACCAAATTCCAGACCAACGCTGCACGCGCCGGCATCACAGACCACAACGTCCTAATCGGCTACTACTCTGCTGGAATCCCTTCCAATCTTATGATGCGCATTATGACCATGGATCCAGTACCAGACTCGATCGACAAATGGTACGAAAAGGCTGCATCCTTCAACGCAGCCTGGGATAGAGTTAAGGAAATCAAAGCACGTGTTTTCCATACTTCCACTCCAGTCTCACGTCCTTTCTCTTTTCCCCGCAAAGACCCAAACGCAATGGAAGTCGATGCAACTACTGTCACTCGACCACCTAGACTCACACCGGAATCACGCAAAGAATGTCAAGAACGTGGACTCTGTTTCAAATGTCGTCTCCCCGGTCACTCGGCCAATAAATGTAAGACTCGCTTCATCAATACCAAAGCCACTGGGAGAGAAAAGAAGCAGGAAGATGATGATGTAGTTGTGAAAAGAACTGACGAAGAAGAGATGGGAGAAATCCCGGACTTGATGGAATGTGATGACGAAGATGACGAAATCCTCGTCAACAAAGTCCAGTCTTTTTAATGGGAGAGTCTGTAACGACGTCAGCCTCTCCTTTCCATAAACACTCGCCTGTACTATCTAAATCCACGAAATCATTATTCATAACCGCTATGCTATCGATCCCCGCGAGTACCAAGAAAACCGTCGTCACCACTGCCCTTGTAGACTCAGGAGCACACATCAATTGCCTTGATTGGGGATTCGTTCGAAAGAATCGAATCCCTTGTACCCGATTACCAAAACCGATCCCTGTCAAAAACGTAGACGGATCCCTAAACATCAAAGGAACAATCCACTTCATTGCCGATCTCTATGTTACAATTGGCGGAATTACCACCAAAGTTCTCTTCCATGTTATGGGGTGTGGAAATGATCGCATTATCCTAGGCTTCCCATGGCTTCAACAGGAAGACCCTGTGATCAACTGGAAAAAGAACCACCTACTACTCCGACCTGAAACTGATCGATCTAATGACCTGACAACGGAAATCACAGAACAAACCCGAAAGAATGGACAAGCCCCCGGATTTTACAAAACCGAACCCCATCCAGTACGACATGCCACAATAACTCATGATTTCGATAAAAGACTCTACGACTACCTCGAGACAAACAATGAGGACTTCCTCCGACCAGAAGATTTTACTAAGAAGGCGGTGACGTCCTACTGCATTAATCGAGTAGTTAAAGGAGACCAATGATATTTAACCCCGCGATGCGTATCCCCCACCATGATCCGAGCTTACACCACATCCACAGATCTGGCTATACAAAACCTTGTCCATAAACCAAAGGTAACCCTTCCAACCCAATATGAAAGCTTCCGGTCGGTATTTTCCGAAGTGGCTGTGGGAACCTTACCACCTGTCCGACCCTACGATCATGCCATTAATCTAAAAGATTCCTTCACTCCCAAGATCGGTAAACTCTACCCATTATCGGCTGATGAAACGAAAGCAGCAGATGACTTCATCGACGAACATCTCAAATTCGGCAAAATTCGCCCGTCCAATTCCCCACAGGCATCACCGTTTTTCTTCGTCAAGAAAAAGGATGGAAAACTTCGCCCCTGTCAAGATTATCGATATTTGAATGAACATACCATCCGTGACGCCTACCCCTTACCACTTATCACTGACCTAATTGACAAACTGAAAGACGCCAAACATTTTACCAAGTTCGACGTCCGATGGGGTTACAACAATGTCCGAATCAAAGACGGAGACCAATGGAAGGCAGCATTTATCACTCATCGAGGGTTGTTTGAACCAACGGTTATGTTCTTCGGCATGACAAATTCCCCTGCCACCTTTCAAAGGTTTATGAATGACTCATTCCGAGATATGATCGCTGAAGGATGGTTGGTCATCTATATGGACGATCTACTAATTTATTCTCCAGACAAAGAAACCCACAAACGCAACACAAAACGTGTTCTCCAACGAATGGCCAACCTCGATCTGCACCTCAAATTGGAAAAATGCGTCTTTGATACCGCCGAGGTTGAATATCTGGGAATGATAGTCAAACCCGGCCAATTGGCCATGGATTCCGTTAAACTTGATGGAATCTCTACCTGGAAGACACCAACTGCTCTTAAGGAAGTCCGTTCTTTCCTCGGTTTCGCTAATTTCTATCGCCGTTTTATCCGCGACTATTCCACTCTGGCTCGACCCCTCATTGATCTTACAAAGAAAACTGTCCCATGGGCTTGGACCCAAGCCTGTCAAACTGCTTTTGACTCCCTCAAGGCGGCATTCCTGACGAAGCCCGTCCTCCGACTCCCTGACATCGCCAAACCCTTCGCCATTGCCACCGATGCATCCAAATGGGCAACCGGTGGCATCCTTTTGCAAACAGACACTAATGGCGATTGGCATCCTTGTTCCTATCTTTCCCAATCCTTCGCACCAGCGGAACGAAATTACGACATCCATGACCGCGAACTTCTCGCCATTTTGCGCGCCTTACGTGCCTGGCGTCATTATCTTATTGGTTCCCCTCACCCCATTCAGGTCTTTACTGACCATAAAAATCTTACTTATTTTCGCCAGGCTCAACTGCTCAATCGTCGTCAGGCTCGTTGGTTACTCGATCTCCAAGATTTTGACCTTCGCATCGATCACGTTCCCGGCAAACTCCTTGCCGGGCCTGACGCTCTCTCCCGCCGTCCTGATCACATCCCTGCCGACGACGCCTCTGATAACGCTGACGTCACCCTTCTCCCCGACTCTCTCTTTGTTAATTTAATTGACACTACGCTTGATCGACAGATCCGTCACGCTTCTGCTTCGGACCCTGTCGTCCTCGACTGGCTTCATCCCAAGCCCTTGCCCGGTTCTTCGGCCACTTGTAACCCCTCTGACTGGTCCTTTACCGACGGTAAACTGTTTTATTAGCAACGCGTTTACATTCCTTGTGACGATGCTCTCCGGCGCTCCGTTGTGTCCGGGTGCCACGATCATGAAACGGCAGGACATCCGGGGTACCTGAAAACCTGCCAGCTCGTCGCCGCCTCCTACTGGTGGCCTGGCTTGGCGTCGTTTGTCCGTCGCTACGTCGATGGCTGCACTGTCTGCCAACGGAACAAGGTCAACACTCATCCCTCCACGCCTTCGCTCATGCCCATCCGTTCTGCCTGCACGCGCCCTTTTCAGCAGGTCTCATGCGACCTGATCACCGGTCTTCCTTCTTCCTCCGGCTTTGACGCCCTCTTGGTTGTGGTCGACCATGGCCTTACGAAGGGGGTAATTCTCTGTCCAACTACCGCCACCGTTACGGCCGAAGGAATTGCCTCATTATTTTTTACCCATGTCTTCACCCGGTTTGGCCTGTACGAAAAGATTATCTCTGACCGCGGCCCCCAGTTCGCCTCTTCCTTCGCCAAGGAATTAGGGCGACTCCTAGGATATGAACTCGCCATTTCCACAGCGTATCACCCACAAACCGACGGAGAAACGGAATGCGTGAATCAAGAAATAGAAACGTATTTATGGATCTTCTGTGGAAATGAACCAACGACCTGGGCCAATCACATTACAATGGCGGAATTCGCGCACAACCACCGCCCCCATTCGGTTACCGGAAAATCACCCTTCTTTCTCATGATGGGCTTCGAACCCCAAGCCTTACCCACAGTTATTCCGTCATCAACTCTTCCAGCCATAAACCAACGCATGTCACTTCTCACAGCAGCACGAAATGAAGCCCTCGCCGCTCATGAACTCGCTAGACAAACCATGGCAGCGAGATCCAAACAGCGGTTTACTCCATTCAAATTAGGAGAAAAGGTATGGTTAGAAGCAAGAAATCTAAAACGCCTCGTAGTAAACCCCAAATTCGCCACAAAACGAGAAGGGCCGTTCGTTATCACAAAAATCCTCTCACCTATCACATATCAACTACGTCTGCCACAGACTTGGAAGATCCATCCGGTATTCCACGCTTCCCTTCTTTCTCCCTATCGTGAGAATGACACTTACGGAACAAACTTCGCACAACCACCACTGGACCTAGTAGACGGCGAAGAAGAATATGAAATTGAGGAAATCCGACGCCATCGTGGGTCCACAGCACACCGCTCCTTCCTGATCCGATGGAAAGGATACATGGCCGAAGAAGATTCGTGGGTTCCCGAGCAGAACTTGAAACATTCCGCAGCACTACTGAAAGACTATAAAAAACGTCACAAACTTTGAAACTCCCCATCCCTTCCTTCCTTCCCGACTTTTATGTTCGACTTCATTCCAAAAGAAAAACTTTCACACTTCACATTTCGTTTCCGCTACAAGGTCCCCAGTTCTCATTTGTTGCAACATTCTTATTTCTGCAAATACGATTACTGTCCTTTTCACTATACTTTTTAATTTCTTCTTGTCTCCTCTTCCTTCATCATGGGTATGACCTACACCGTCTGTTCCGTCTCCCCTATCCCGGAGTTGGTCAATGACGCCTCCTCTTCGAATTCCTTCGCCACCGCACCAGAACCAATTCGCCTTTGTCTCGCTGATGACTCGGACAACAATAGCGACTCCGCCTCCGTAACCGCAGAAGCAGGGTGGGGAGAGAATCCCGACGATGCCTGGCAGGTGACGAGACCTGCGCTAGATACGCCTGATCCCTTTGCCCTCCGCTCTATTAGTTCTCACCCGCCGATTTTATCGGTCCTTCTCCCACCAGCGTCTCACCGTCTCCGAACCGATTCACCAGATGACACATATGCCCAGGTGCTGCTCCATCGCATCACTGACTCCCATCTGGCCATCCCGGCCACCAGTCACCTTGACTATGGCTCCCCCCTTCTCGCACTATACAAAGCCCTCCTGGAAACCGAGCGCATGGATCTCTTGATCCGCAACAACTCGACCAACCCCGACGCCTACATGACCCTCGTCATAGGGGTCCTGCGACATATCAGGGATCATCTGCGTGGCGCACTCGTTACAATGGGATATCAGCTCCATTTCGGTGAATTCCTCGCCGACGTCGAACGGTATACCCGGGAGTTGAACCACGCACAAGGACTTCAGCCTCCCCCCTATTCATCTCTATCAACCCCGAGTGCTTCCTCCTCCCCTCTCGATCCTGCCATCGAAGCATCGCTCGCTCACACCGACGCATGGCTTGCTGGTTTGGACGGACGGCTTATCCTACCTCCTAATCATCCCCGCTACTTGGAGGCGTGTTTCGAATGCCATCGCCTGGGTCATCGTCGCGCTCAATGTCCTCAATACCAATGCCCATTATGTCTCGTCTGGGCTCCGGGACATGTGCAGGTTCGTTGCCCAAGCCGGCCGCGACCTCGACCTCCCCGTCGCCCAACCTCCTCATCATCGTCAGGCTCCTCCCTCACTCAACATTCCTTTTCGGGTTCTGGCTCTTTCCCTCGACCTTCGCAGCGCTCCTCCGCCCCTCGTCGCCGTCGTACTGTCTCCCCTATTTCCCCACTTCCTGACACCGATGCACATGTCGATGATGTTTGGGACGACGTTGCCTATGCCAATGTCACGGGTTCCCCCAGTGCTTTTGCCTTGGATCTGTGAGTCACCTCCGCGGCGTATGTGTCCTTCAAGACCTGGTTCTCGTCGGAGACTCGAGGCGTAGTGGGGGGGTAATGTTACAATTCTTCTTCACATGTACGGTTCTTACTCTTATTTCGTTTCTTTCACTCTCTCTTTCTTCTTGATGACTTCTTCACGGTAAACTACGGTTTCACCTTTCACTCGTCATCAAGCTTACAATCACTTCCCTTCTTTCCAATTCTCCGGACTTCTATGACTGACTCACCAACTGAGTCATACTTACTCATCCTTCTTTACTCTTCAACAGAGTTCTTTCCGCTTCCATCGCATTCTGCAATGTTCTTTCATCTATTCTTTTACTTTCTTTTTCCTTTTGTAGTCTTGGTCCGTGCTAGTTTCCCAAACGTATATAAACCATATTAGCACGACCTGTATAACTTAACTTTGAGCTCCGCAATTCTACGCTTAGTCTTGCCTCTCAGTTCGTCGCCTTCGACCCCCGGTCCTTCAGTCCCAGTAAAGGCCTCTCTATAACGAAGCCTTCCTCAAGTCCCAGTCCTCGTCCTAGTCAGAACCCTAGTCCTCGTCCTAGTCCCAGTTCCCTTGCGGCTACGTGCGAACCTACCCGGTCCACACGTAACAAAATCCAAGTACTTTCTCAGATATGATTGGTTTTAAGCCCTGAAGCACTGTATGAAAGCACAAAGGTCAAATGCCTAATCCAAGGACTAATCCTTCAATAAACAAAAAAGCCTATTTAATTATTAGTCAAATTAGTCAAATAGTCATACAGTGGCTCAAAAAAGTGTTCCAATGTTGGGTCATTTTGAAGAGATTGGCTGGTTACAGGAGAACATTAAAGAACTACATAATATGCTTGCAGGATGGATGAAAGTAGTTGCTCTCAGCATTCTAACACTAGTTTGGTCATGTGATTTGGTTGTTATGGGAGTAAGTTACAGACATTTCTAAATGACATGTCATTGGGACACTTACTGTACATAGGCTATAGAACAGGAAATACAACCATATCAGCAGCAAAGACTTTATCAGTCAACAATCTATTATCAGATCATGATCAAACATGGTTTATAATGCATATGAACTCATACAGACACTATTAAAGCAGTTAAGAAGTATCAAAAGCAATATTTTTGATGTTGTTATGTAGAGGAAGCAAAGTTGCAAGGGGATTTGTCAATGAAAGCAAGGATAGCAGTGGTTTCAACAAATGGTGACTATGGCTATGCAGCACTGCAGTGGAGGAAACATATAGTAAACAGAGGACTTATGATTACAAAGCATGCCATGTGGCCTTACCATCCAGAAAAGGGTGAAAACATGGCATATGCAACACAGCTGAAATACATGAATACATACATATGTGAAGAATAGTCAAAATACTTGAAATATGCAAAATACTCAAAATAAGTGTCAGGCCAGGATTGAAACTCAACTATCAGCCATTCACTTTTAAAATGAAAGGGCAAGTGTCATACAAGGCACTATGCATAGTGACATATTTTATTAAGTGTTAGAATTCATTGCCACCAGAATTCATCATTTACAGTTACATATGGGTAGTAGAGAACAAGCTGACATGCTGATAATTCCAATTTTACTTGGAAATGATCATGTGGGAACTAGGACATATGGTAAGCTCTTGACTAGGTATTTTGCCCAATCTGTTGTGCCTTTGGCACAATCATCCTAGTTTAAGTAGTTTAAATCCTATTTAATTTACACTATACAATGAGTGAAAAAACCCTTGCAATATTTCACCATTTTGTACTAGTTGTGATATAACATGGAAATCTTGCTTAGCCTTGGTGAGACACATGGTAGCACTGTCTCCTTGCTATAAATTGGTCTCTGGATCATGTGATTTGGCCTTGTGGCTATAGAGATATGCTAATTCTAAAACAGCTATGCAAGACTTTATCTTAAAAGTTAACAGAGAGCATCAGCAGATGAAAACACTGACCCATAAGCCAACACTTATTTCATTTATATCAGTTCATGTATTGCAATTGGCATTTACCCTTTCTAAGATAGTGGAAAGTGAAATATGGATAGACTTACATACTTAGAGATAGTCATGACAGCTGAAAGTCAAAATCAGCTAATTATATTCATACTCAGCTATATGCATGGCTAATGTAAGTGTAGTCAGAGTACTTCTAACACTCCCCCTTGCTTGGTGTACATAGTATGGTAAGCACTTAAAGAAGGAATAAAAGTAGAGATACAGTAGTAAGTGAGTGACCACATCAACTGCTGGGGGTAGAAAATTTGAGACCAAGCTGGAAGCAAAACTTCTTGAATATGATGTGAACAAGGTTCTTGGTAAGGTATTCCTGTTGGTCCAAGTAAATCATCCGGCCATCTCACTGGATGTGCATTTGAAGGAATTAATGGAAATCCCTCTCCAAGACCATGACATTCCTACTTCTTCATGAATGCAGCCTTTAGCTTATCTGCTAAAGCTTTGTTCAGTCCACAGAAGAGGGGAATCTATGTAGATAATTGCTAGTATAAGCTCAGTACCTTTGTGATAGACAAATCATCCAGCATCAGTTTGTAGCTGGATGAAGCCTAGCTTTTTCATTGACAGTCCAATATGCAACACCATACTAGTCTTGCCTATTTCAGGTTATACATAAATGGCATATAGTAAGTATAGGAATTTGCCTAGATGGGGAGGTGTGAGCTCCTTACAAAACCCTATATATATAGAGTCTCTCTTCCAGTTTGCTATAAAGATAGGCAGAATGTACATCAAGTCCTGTAATATACCAATTTTCAAGCACTGCAAGCATGATTATGCATTGAAATGTCTCAAAGCATACTACTGGGGAGAAGATCTGATCATAATTGATGCCCTCAACTAGGAAGATTCCTTTGGCAACCAATCTGGCACATTTATAACCATTAGACTTACAATAACATTGAAAACCTATCAATTTTCAATCACTTTGTAATATGAAGGGTGATCAATGACTTTGTAGACTTTGTGGTCCTTGAGAATTGTAGCTCAGTCTCACAAGCCTTATATCAGAGAGATTTCCCATCTGCTAGCAGCTTAAGTATATCATGATATGACCATTCACAATAGTTAACATATATTTTAAAATGAGTAACAAGGAAATGAATCAAGTCGTCTTCCCCTGCCTGGATAAGATGCTCAATAGCTTCTTCAGAGTTGGACTTATTGAGCACCTGAGAAGGATCATTCAGAGTGGATGCAAAGGGTTACAAGGGTTTCAAAGGACCTATAGAAGGTTGGAAGTGCAGAGGGGTAGTCTTCAAACTACACAATAGCTCAGAGTGGAATGATGTATCAAGTTTTTCCACAGCCAGGGGCTAGGTACAATAACTCTAAGTACACCTAATTATGTAATCAGGTAACTGTATGGACGCAGACTGTTTGCCATATCAGAATATCTCACAACAGGATCCAGGTGGATGATCTTGCACTAGTGTGTTTCCTGCTCTATCTCATAGAGCTGCTAGAGAGGATGACAACATACATTGCCTGGCTGAGTAGGTGGACAGCATTGGCATTCACTGCAATGAGGAGCTGGAGGCAAGTATAGTGCATGAGGAGGAGTAACTGGAGCAAGGGCTAGAGGAGGCAACTGCTCAAAGGTTTTGGAACAAGGAGGAGCAGGTGCCATATTACTCTCATCATTTGATAGAATGGAGCTGGAGTTATTTTAACTGAATCATTGGAATGCTTATATGGCAAAGCTGGATGTGACATCAAAATATATGCAGTGTACTGTTTGGCTTCTTAAAAAGGTAGTTGTGGTCACTACTGGCAGAAATGCATAAGTAGACCATTAACTAGAACTTAGAAGTGAACTTGTCATCTCATGTCTCTTCAGGAATATGCAAATAGGCACCACATCCAAGTACTTAAAGGTGTGAAACAGAGGGCTTGCTGCTCATCAATAACTCACAAGGAGTCTTTCAATGCAGATGTGCATTGGAGGTGCAGTTGTAACATGAGCAGCATGTTTGACAACAAACTACGCAGAAGCTATTTACTGGCTACTTACATTAGTGTTGCTGGAGCGGCTTGCGGTTTGAGGCAAACGATGATGGTTGTTGAAGAACAAGAGTGTTATTAGAACTCAGACATTGAGTTCGATTCTTATATAGTGACATGTGATGTATGATTATATAAGCTACTTTAAATAGAGAAAATAGAATAGAAATAGGAGTGAAGGCAGCTATACGATAGCACATTCAACACTCCTCCTCGCTCAAAGCAGGGTAGGCTGTAGAGCGGAATGGCGACTATGGAGGGGATAAAACAATCCCAAGATTCGTACAGAATTCCTTGAACTTGATGTGCCCCAGGTTTTTGGTGAACATATCAGTAGGAATGTTGACACCATCTATGAAGAACAGCTCAATGTGGCCATCCTGGATCCAGTCACGAATCACATGCCATCGAATGTCAATGGGCTTAATGCATGGTTCAGTGATAGGATTAGATGCCATAAAGATGGATCCTTGATTATCACCGCAAATAGGGATTGCATTCATGTTGTATCCCAGTTCTCATAGAAGTTGCCTAACCCAAAAGGCTTGTCTACCACAGTCTGATAAGGACATGTACTCAGCTTCAGTAAAAGAATGCGCCACGGTAGGCTGCAGGCGAGATCACCAGCTGAAAGTGTTACGTGTGGGCCGGGTAGGCTCACACGTAGCCGCAAGGTGACTAGGACTGAAGCTAGGACTGGGACTTGGGAAGGCCTCTTTGGAGGAACCTTGGCAGGGACTGAGGGACTAAGGGGACCGAAGTCGACAAGGGTGTGGGGCAAGACTAGGTGTAGTATTGCGGAGCTCAAAGTTAGGAGTACATAGTCATGCTATGAGGGTTTATAGTGTTAGGCATGGAGCACGGACCATGTACGAAGAAGGAAAAAGACAGAAAAAGGATAAAGGTAAAGAATGATATGGAAGGTGATGGAAACGGAGAGAACCCTATTGAAGGGTGGAGATTAACGAGGCTATGTATAACTCAGTTAGTGAGTCAGCTACAGAAGCCCGAGGAATCGGAATGAAGGAAGTTTATCGTAATCTTGATGACGAGTGAAAGGTGAAACTGTGGTTTACCGTGAAGAAGTCATCAAGATGAAAAGTGACAAAGAGATAGAAAGAAAAGAATGAATGAATCATAACAGAAAGTACATCCAGCTAGTTTAAGGAACCAGCCAGTTTGGGACTTGCATGTATTCGGGTCAGATGCCCAATCCGCATTGGTATAGGCGATAATGCCTTCATTTTTGGTGCCATCAAAACATAAGGCAGTTTAAGGTGTGCCCAAGAGGTAGCAACAGATATACAATGCTTTTGATAAGTGTTCCTCAGTTGGGTTGGCCGAATGACGTGCCATTGTAGTGACAGCATAGGCAATATCAGGTCGGGTTCCGATCATGATGTAAATCAAGGAACCGATGATGGTTTGGAACTTTTGATGACGTTTGGGATCGACGGGTGCTTCGTTTTTAAGGGGGTAATACCCCTGAGATAAGGGAGTCTGCGTTGCTTTGGCATTCTGCAGATCAAATCACTCAACAATTTTTTGTAGGTATTCTTTTTGATCAATAAAGATTTTATGATCAGAGCGTTTGATGTTCATGTGCAGAAACTCTTTGGCTTTGCCAAGATCGTGACATTCCCATTTGCGCATGAAGTGCACTTTAACCTCATTAACGATCACCTTTGAGGGACTGCAGAAAACGGCATTATCTACATAGATAATGGCTATGACCGTAAGGGAGTCTTTTCTCTTATAGAGAAAGATGCCAGGATCAGATTTGATCCTTTCAAAGCCGAGTTCTTTCATGGACTCGTTGAGGGCTTTCCACCAGGCGAGACCAGCCTGCTTTAAATCGTAAAGGGCCTTTCTGAGGCGCAATACTTTGGTCTCAGCACCAGGGATTTTAAATCCCTCGGGTTGTTCTATGTAGATCTCTTCGTCGAGTGTGCCATATAAATAGGCAGTGTGAACATCGATGGCTTCCATGTGCCAGTTTTCAAGCACTGCGAGTGCAAGCACTAAGCGCACTGTTTTGTATCGCACAATGGGTGAGAAGATTTGGTTGGAGTCTAAGCCTTCGACATGTGAGAAACCTTTTGTGACAAGGCGTGCACATTTTCTACCATCGGGTTTGACATCAAATACCCAACGGTTTTTGATGACTTTACGATTTTTAGAATGATCAACCAGTTCAAAAACTTCTCATTTGGTGAGGACCTCGAGTCGCTCGCAACAAGCATTTTTCCACTTCTGTTGCTGCGTGGGTGGCAGTTTGTGGATATCCTTGAAAGTCCAATCACGTATAGAATGATTTGCAGCATCTAGCCATATTGCCTTCCTCAAGAGGTAAGAAGTGAGCACTCCTCCCCCTTCCCTGGTGATGCGCTCAATCTCCTCTTTGGACAGATCGACATTTTCCAGAAGGGGAATATCAGGAAGGTGCTCATCAAAGAAAGTCCCAGGAACTTCTTGTCAAGGAGGTGCACCAGCACGGTCCAAATTGCGCCAAGTATGTTCTGCATCTTTTTCCTGATCAACAGGATGATGATCATTCCCATAGATGTTTCCTGGGCAGTGAGGTATACGCTGTTTGCGCGTAGAGCAGTGGGGAGTGTTACGTGAAGCATACTAGTGGGGATGATGAGCTAGCAAAGTAGCACCTCTACCACGGAGAGGGTGCACTTCCTTGATCTCTTGTGCTAGCGAAGACTAAGATACTTGCCACACGAAGGCAAGGCTGAGGAGGACAGAAGTTGGGACTGAGAGACGACTGAGGGACTAAGAGTGACTCAAGAGTATACTAGATTGTGCAGATCGAGAATGAGAATAGAGTACAGTGGGAGAAGTACTTAAATAGA
>JBBPJJ010000065.1:19185-41558 GCA_038088635.1 Veloboletus limbatus
GCCCAACACACACCCTGAATGAACACCCTCACAGAGCATCTCGGGTCCCAAACATCAGGCCGTCCACGGCACGAATGATGCTACCTTCACCCAAGACAGCCGGGACGGACCCACTCAGTGGGTCAGAAACAGGACCATCCGAAGTACTTCTCTCCAGCGCAATTTCCTGAAGACCGAGCGAGGTCCCTGTAGATACTAGAGCGGGGGTGAGTGATCCGCCCTCCAAGTTGATCACTTTCAGTCGTTCACTACTGATGAAAGAATTACAAGTTTCCATCGAGCCCGCGCAGACGATTTTCCCATGCTCGACCAAGGCGATGCCTTCGTCGTCGGCACTGCGAGTCTGAAAGACAGAATGGACCCCGGATTCATCTCTCTGCCATATGCTGGATACATTTTGGAACAAAATACCACCAGAAGTGATCGGATTCGCTTCTAGAGGAGGTAGTCCGACGAACTTGACAGCAGCCTTGGCTTCCTCGTCAAAGCTTGGAGTTATTGGAGCAGTCTGTCTGTCATCCCTCTTCTTCGTAAACGACGCCCTAAGTTGAGCTATTCCGTCAATGAATACTTGCAGTGGTGTAGCACCGAGCGCCAATGGATGGCTGTCCCAGATAACAAGATCTAGCTCTTCTTGAGAATCAAGCCATAATTACAATGATCACTCGCGGCTTGCCTGCATCATAACCTGCGAGAAGTTGTTAGCGCCAGGAAGATCCTCTCTTAGGACTTGACATGCCTTCCCTGATGTAACCAAGACGATGTTCTAGTCCAAGCAACTCAGCAGCGTTCGTCGTGACAGAAGCAAGAGCAACGTTTGCAGGAAGCCCATAATAGTGCGCTTGCTGTGCTTCATGCAAAAGCCAGCGAGATAGAATACCTGGATGGTCACTCTAAAGCGACACCAGGTCAGTATTGTCTCGCGATAAGCCGAATTACTTCACCTTCATAATGACTTTTATGCCCTGCTCATCTAGGATACGAGGTGCGAATTCTGAATGACGGTACCCCTCACGCTTGTACCTAGTGACAGTGAGCTCTGATACGTAAACTAGAACCCGCGGGTCTACCTTGCAAACGCTGCAAACATCGCAACAGCGGGAGGATGTTCTGCAAAGAATAATCAGTTTCCAATCCACGATATGAAGATGGGTCTGACCATAAGCCCGCTTGAGGACGGCGGGAACAAGGTAAGCCTCGTGTGCGTGATGGAACGCGGCAACCGGGAATTTGAACTCGTTGGACAACTGTGAAGAAAGTCACAATCCTATCATGTGGCAGAGCACTGGACAATGCACGTACCCTCACGAAAGCATCAAAATCTACAGCTTCATAACAATGCGTTTGAACCTGAAGAGGTGTTCGTTCGCCTGACAATTTCGTACCGAGCATTATATTCACCTTGACTTTCCCTCTCAAGACGTCTACAAGGGCTTCCCACTGCAAATCCTCCGGAAAGCTGTCCAGTCCTTCCCATTCGTCAGCGAAAGCTTTCGAACAATACTCGTCTTGCTTCTCCTTGATTTTGCGGGCATGGTCGTAGCTGTCGACCAGCTACCAAAGTGCGTGCAACCAAATAGTTGGGTGTACTCACGCTTCACGGTATGACCATACGGTATCCATTCTCGTTCCAGAATAGAATCTTGCTGCAATCAAAACTTTAGGTTTCGCGAAGGGAAAATTGACAGGATACCTACAAGGGTTCTCTCCTGGTCACATGAATGTTAGTAATTGATACGCATAGGTATGAGTGGATGCGCACCACATGCATGCCTATGAAACAAATCAGCAATGCCCTTACATCAAACAATGCGAAACGAAGTCGTACTTCATATGACGCCAACGTGGGGGTATATCGTAGTCCACCTGTGTGCCATTGAGACCATAAGGTGGATCGACCAACAGTGACGAAGGCGACTTTTCACTGGTTGACCGCAACTTGATTGCAAATGCTTGCCCGCCTGAAAAGAGGTATGGTCAATCTATGACGCTCAAATTAGGATGGAAAGGCTACCGATGGCATCGGCAGAGCCGGGGAGAATGAGCGACGTGGTGACGCCTCCCGCGATAGAATGAGCGTAGCTGTCGTCGTGCGTGTTCAAACCATCGAGGGATCGCAGCCACGGCAAGGTGAGACCTTTGAAAGAGTTTCCGTCGTCGGCACCTTGGAGCATCGGGGACGACGCAACAGCGATGTGAGAGTGAACGTCGACAATGCTTACGTCTCATGCTTAGGCCCAGTAAGTTCTCGAGTGATCCATGTGCACTCACCCTGGAGTTACCCATGCACCCTGCATAAATGTGTCACCTGAACGTATTAGAGTAGTCCTTGATCACGCCCACCTTGGCGTCGATGATATCGATGAGACTGTCGTTGCACAACAAGGCGTTCGCATTGTCGACGGTCTTGATCAGCCCATTCTTTAAAAAAATGTCCCCTTGCACGACTTCCCTTCCATCATCCAATCCAGTCCAGATAGAAGCATTTCGAATCAGCACTGACGCGCTTCTTGGCTCGTACCTATCCGACTGCACGCGGGCACTGAACCCGGGAGGAGGAGCTGGCTTGACGGACAAGGATCGACATTTTGCGAGCGTGTCTGCAGCATGCAATGGCACACGGATGTGGGGTGGGGAATGTCCGACCGAGAGGAAGGGAAGGTCGATGGCGAAGTAGAGAGCTGCCAGCACAAATACCGCCGCCAACACAAACCAGCCGCGCTTACTTGGCTTTCGGAGCGACGTGCGTGCTAGCCTCGGCGGCTCCACGCTTGCGCACTGTGCCTTCTCCATGGTGGGCGATGGCCTGCAGAGAAAGTAAACATTCTGCGGGTCAGTATTATTATTATACACGCGGACATGGGACGGCCCTCGGCGCTGCGTCCGAAAGTTCGCTTCCCCACGATTATGCGGTAAACCTGCCTTAATACTTTTATGTGGGCAGCGAGCCTATGCAATGCTGTAGAGTACCGCACGGGCATGGAGGGTGCCATGACCGGCTATACTGGCACCTCCCAAATGTGAGGTCCTTGTCGGGGGCGGTGACACCACGGACTCACTAGGGGGAGGGCTTTCACCGGCAGCATGATCATCACCCACCAGCTTCAAGTTATCACGGAAGAGCCCTACTTTTATATCGTGTATAATCTTCCCCAGTCCCCTCAGCCACGAAGAGAACGGTATCATGCTTGTGGATATTACTACACGTACCATGCCGGAGCACTTGGTCCCATACCGAAGACGTTTGGTACGGACCTTGGACCATGCTCCCCTCAAGCCAAGACTACATCCGCACCGCCGCATGGTAGAGGAACCCCCCCGCCAAACTCTCGACCCTACCTCTCACGTTCTTGTTGTTTTTTGTTGTCAAATCAAGAACGGCCAGTTTCGGGACTTGAGAAAGAAAGCCTTCATCAGGTGGATGCGACTTTTGCAGGCACAGCAACGATGATAGTTTATTGGATCAGAATAACCGGGTCTCACTGGAGATTGGGCAAAAAGGAGGAGGGTGGCCAGGATCCGAAGCCCTTCACGGGGTAGCACGATATCACTCATGACGAAGCCTCATATCGTGGTCGTAGCTTGTACTACTGGCAGTGCTGCTTTTGTCAAATCTTCGACCGATAAAACGCTTAGGGAAACAAAACCCAAATAAAACAACAGAGTTGAAATTTACGAGGACACTGGACTCACGGCTGCATATTGGTCCAAGATTCCAACGCGTCGCGCACTCAACATTGTTTCGATACGGTTGTCCTTGAACCACTGATATTGCAAGAAGACAAAATGTCTATGATACTGGAAAGCGTTTCCAAATTATGCGTTAGAAGACTACAATCAATGGTTTCATGGCACGGCGAAAAATAGTGAATCCAAAAATATACGTTAAAAGGGAGCGAGGAGCATTTTCCTAGGGTCTTCAATGTAATCACGGACCTTGACTACAAAGGGAAAAGGTTAGCATGGGCCAAGTAGGAACATGATACACCAACTAACCAAGGAAAGTGACGGCTTCCCGTCCATCAAGAAGACGATGGTCATACGTGAGGGCGACAACCATTATTGGTCGAATCACGATCTGGCCACCCACAACTACAGGCTTCTCTTTGATAGCGTGCATACCAAGGACGGCGGATTGTGGGAGGTTAATGATGGGCGTGCCATACAAGGAACCAAAGACACCACCGTTGGAGCTGAACACAGTGTTAGTTCGCTTTACAGTGCATCAGAGGAACAGACTGACATGGTGAATGTACCTCCAGCCATGTCCTCGAGAGAGAGTTTACCGTCTCTGGCCTGAGAGAATCGTGAGCAAACAAGCTAGATGGGGTAAAATGATCCCCACACCTTCTTTCCCAAAGAGGCAATCTCTTTCTCGATATCAAGGAAGTTCATTGTCTCTGCATTCCTGACAACGGGCGTGACCAAGCCTTTGGGGGTCGCGACGGCGACACTGAGATCGACAAAGTCGCGGTAGATAATCTCATCGCCTTCGATAGACGCGTTTGCAGCAGGGATCTCTTGCAATGCAAGTGTACAAGCACGAGCGAACGCGCTCATGAAACCGAGCTTGACGTCATGTTCCTTGAGTAGCTCGTCCTTGTACTTCTTGCGCATGTCGACGAGGGAGGACATATCAATCTCGTTGAAGGTAGTCAAGGAAGCGGCGGCATTTTGAGACTCCTTGAGACGCTCGGCGATACGCAAACGCATACGATTCATTTTTACCTAGATAGCGATCAAAGGACAGAGCGGGCACCGAAGGCGGAATAATAGCTTACCCTAGTCTCGTTGCGACTACCTGGCACCCTGGATGGTGCGACGGCCTCGGGTTTTGGATCCTGTTTGACCGCCTTGGGCTCTTTGGGAGCCTCCGGAGTGCTCTTAAGTGGCGGAGATGAGGAAGGTGCAGGTTGTTCTTTCGGCGGGGCTGCCTCCGCGGCCTTTGAGGGTTCCGCCTGGGTGGTTTCCTTGGATGCCTTCTCCTTGGGAGCAGCCGCAGCTAAACAATGAGAACAAAATGAATGTCGAACAAAATGAATGGGGGAGCAGCGCGCACCAACTTCTCCAGCTTCTATTCTGAAAAGCTCTTGTCCGACGGTGACAGTGTCCTCTTCCTTTGCGAGGAGTTCAACAATCGTCCCGGAAATGGGAGCGTTGACGGAGACGTCAATCTTGATAAATAACACGTCGGTTCAAGTGGTAGGTCAATTGAACGTTGCTGCGAACGCACCTTGTCCGTTTCAATAGTGGCAACCTCTTCATCAGCCCCAACGATATCGCCAACCTGCTTCGACCATGACTTCAGGGTACCTTCCGAGATGGATTCTGCCATCTGAGGGACCTTGACGGTCTCAGCTATGGTTTTATTGCAAGACTGTCATGGTCCAGGGAGGGAAATGATCACGCTATGAGACTGACCTTGCAAGAGATGCGAAGCGTGAAACTGGGCACGCATGAGATGCGACACAGCGACATCCCTGAAGACACAGCCCGGGATGAGCGACTGTGGACGAGGTATGAGAGATGGAAGGCCGTACCACGTCCTGGAAGTCGGAGCGTGTCTTGCCAAAGCGGCACGACTACGTGCGACAGCAATGATGCGCTTTGAGAGCATCGTAGCTTGACGGTATTAAAAGAAAAGGGTAGGCGAGGCCCGTAGCAAGAGCAACTCGATTGAAACGAAACGCATAGCCACCGCTGGCCGCTATCCGAGAACATCCGACCAACGCTGAGCCGACTTGCTCAAGGCTAACTATATTCAAGTTATCTTCGTTGATTTCCCTTCGTATCCTTCCCATTTCCCCAGTTCATCGTTTATATCCAGCATTCGAGTCCCGTAGAATTGATGTGCAGTCGGTTTAACCTGCTCCCAGTTCCGTATGTCTCCATCCGGCCCTCTCTCAAGATTTGCCCCCCATACACTGTATCGACCTGTGCTCGCGTTGAAGGATGCCACTGGAGTCCCGCAGTGCTTACACCGAAATCGCCGTTTATAGGGTTTCAGCGGAATTTCGTAGTGGTCAAGTGTCTCCTCGAGAGATCGCCCACGGAGCCACGACCAAACAAAGTCTGTCTCCTTGAAGTGCATCGTGTGGATGAACGGACACCCTGTTCCAAAACTCAAACGTTCATACTTCAGCCTCGGCAGGGTTAGGAAGGGACTTGCCCGTGAGCCTCTGACAGTTGGTACAGTGGCAATAGGCGCTCAGAATGGGAGGACCGAACAGCGAAAAGGTTGCTACCCCGCAGAAGCAGCTTCCCTTGAAGAGAGGGGTACTGTCCTCTGGCTCCAACATGATGTGGTTCAGTTGAAACACTTTCAGTCCGACGTTGTGAGGAAGCACCACGACCAGTAAGACGCTGGCATGTCAGCAACGTTCCCCCTATTGATACACTTTTTTAGATACTTGTTCAATAGGCGGCCTTCGCTCGACCCCCGCGTCCATAATGGCGTAAGGTCGAGTCGCCGTCTAGCACACCTGGACTTTCGTATGTATGCCTACAACGAGGTGCCACTTGCATTATCCGTCCGTGACATGACACAGTTATCAGACCCCCCGTCCTTACAGAAGCTTCCTTTCAGAAAAACAACCTTATACAGCTGATGCATCTAATGCATTTTCTGTGAAAGGTGGCTTTAGCCGAGAGCCTGGACCATGTTTCCACAAAACCGAATCTTCCCGCCGCGTTTCCATCTAATCCCCTGTCTCAATCGAGAATGAACATTGCAAACAAGGGACCCGTCAGTTTTTGTCTGCCGAGTCCTTGGCGATTGGTCGCGAATTCGTTATAAAAAAAAGGTTGGTTGGTTGTCTTGTTTGTTTGCTTTTTGGCGCCATTGTTCATTTTCGTGTCACAGCGTCAAAGAGATATCAAGGTTTCTGACATTGTACTATTGGTTCAAGGACGCCTCCGCAGTGGTCAATGTTCTGCAGGCTCAGGGGAAATCATCCCTGCGCATCGATGGATCTTATCGTGACTGCTGTTTGTTAAGTCTCACAGGTGAATGATACGCGACTGGGAGGGTCCACTGGCATATAACGGTGGGTCCCTGCACATTGCGTTCCCGCATGGCTTTCGATGTCAAGATGTAATACAGCATTTCATGTATTGGAAGTTGTGACGAGTGGCGGAGGTTCACAGCATCAGCCCCAGGCAAAGGCTTCAAGCTTCAGCATTCACTCACTACGTTCGTCAGAGTTTACTAGATTGTACAACAGTATCGAATGGTAAGCAAGGTTCAAACATGTACACAGCTCGCTGCTACCGTGCTGATCACTGACATGATTTCAAGCCTAATGATCGTCGGCGGTCAATGCACCAGTCAAGCTTTGACGCGATGCACCGACCGATCTCTAGATCTAATCACTGAACTTCCTTACCAACTACCCAGCCTTCCCATCCACTCCGCCCCCCAATTTTCATGCCGACCGTAACGGTACAACGCGCTTCTTCGATCTGCGAAACGATGGTTGCAGCAATGACCGCCGCTGCCATGGGTGCCCACGCAGCAGCAATGCACTTCAGCCTCCCGTGTCCAAACGCGAACAACTCCGGTCGCTCATGCATCCGCGATGGATGAAACCGCATCGGATCAAACTCGGATGTGTTTTCCCCGTAATCCTCCGACAGATGCACACTTTCTATGTCTGCTATCTCGATGGTAGGCCCGGGTGTGACGAGCGTGCACCACCATGACTTGGGTCCTGATTGGCAGTGGGTGGACATACGGGCAATATGTTTCGTGGGTGGGTGGAGTCGGAGGACCTCCAAAATGATGGACTGCATGCTCGGCTGCTGACCATCTTCCCCGAATGCCAGGAAGCACTCTTCTGTTGGATCTCTCCCAAATATCATCACGGCATCGTGTAGCGTGTTGTGACGGCAGCGATAGACATAAGCTACCGTTGCTGCGACAACTCGCCACGTCGTCTCATATGCAGGGAGAATGAAGTTCAGAGGGTTTTCGTACTGATCACGATCGACGATCCACCGGTCAATGTGGGTGTTCAAGCTGCGGAGGGATTTGTCTTGCTGCATTGCAGTGGGATCCATGATCTTCGAATCTTTCCAACGTTGATTGATGATACTGGTAACGTGGACAACGTCGTCGTAACGAAGCGTGTCAAGCTCCAAGTTGAAGAGCGAGGAGAGGACAACGGCGAAGGTGATGCATTGGATGAGCGTAGCGAACTCGACAACGTGGTACTGGTCGGGTAGGAATTGGTAGGCGGTTGATTCAGCGCTTAGCGCCATGGCTCGCCATGCGTGATCCTTGTCACCTGCACCGGCGATGAGTGCCTTGGCACGGGTGGTAAAGGATTTGTGGACCTTGATGTCTGCGCTCACGAAAGTGCTCGTGAGCCCAAAGGCATGCACGAGTCGTTGATTAGGCATAGCCCGTGCGAGGAGGAGGTCCCCCAAAGAGACATTGGGTGGATTAAGGAGCCTGCGAATTTGCGTCGCATGCTTGCAATTGCGGACGCGCTGAGGGATCAACAGAGATTTTGCAGTCCATAATCCGATCAAAGCACTGAGAGGGAGGAACACGAACGCAAACCAGGACAGCATGGTATCAATCAGGATTCCCCAACGAACATCGGGTTCGTCTGTTTATCTTCTCCGTGGCCTCCCTGCGGATCCCACATTAATCACAGTGCAGTGCTGTACAGCACTGCGCATATAGGGGCCTTTGATCTGGGGTTTGCTGATGAACAACGTCGTTTGTTGCGCCGAGTGCGACTTCTATTCGGAGCCTCTAAGCTCATCCTGCACTACTGCGGGACATTTCAAAGAGGGGTGAAAAGGGCCCTGTGGGCCCACGCACCCACAGATGGAGCTAGATATGGTACACACCGGCCCTGGGCATGCGAATCAATTTAGAACTGAATAGAGTTCTGCTCTGATATTTACGCACATACAGGATGGTACCATATGAGGGCGAGTGATGTCCTCAGTGTGGGTCCCCGCGGGCGATGCGAACCCGGGGGATGCAGCAGTACATTATGCGTTCGCATCTTTGAGACTCGAGCTTGTTTACCTCTTTCGTTTCCAGAGTCGAATTCACAGCCTGGATGGGAGAGTTCTCGATTTGCTTTCCTAGTACTGAGGCAACGCCACAGGCGGCTATATGCACTAGTTACGCGCGTGCCTCGGCGTTCGTTTTCATCCCGTTGTGGACATTAGTGGGGTACACACATGCGATTGCGTGCAGGCACGATAGAATGTGGGAGCCTGGACAAACAAGCTTCCTGCTTCAGCGAGCGTTTCCCAGCCTGTTGCCCCAATCGAATCGCGGCTACCTGTAGAAGCAGAACGATGTCAACGGGTATCGAGCACGTACTCGACAGCTTCAGCATCGCAGTTCTCGCGGACTCGGCGGAGCCATTCACAGGCGTGATGACCGAGGATGAGCACCGGAGTACCAATCGTCAATATTGAAACTCCGTATGTTATATAAACCTTCTCAGACAGTCGTCTCATACGATATAACCACCACCGTCTCTCTGCGCGCTACACTCTCGTCCCACATGCAGATCTTCGTTAAGACCCTCACTGGAAAGACCATCACCCTCGAGGTGGAGTCCTCCGACACCATCGACAATGTCAAAGCCAAGATTCAGGACAAGGAGGGGTAAGCACCCTGACGTCCGTCGTTATCCTCATCTCACATTCCGCAGCATCCCTCCTGACCAACAGCGCTTGATTTTTGCTGGAAAGCAGCTCGAGGATGGCCGCACCCTTTCTGATTACAACATTCAGAAAGAGTCCACCCTCCACCTCGTCCTCCGTCTCCGTGGCGGCATGCAAATTTTTGTCAAGACCCTGACAGGCAAGACGATCACCTTGGAGGTCGAATCCTCGGACACCATCGATAATGTCAAAGCCAAGATTCAGGACAAGGAGGGTATCCCTCCAGACCAGCAACGTCTCATCTTCGCTGGGAAACAGTTGGAAGATGGTCGTACCTTGTCCGACTACAACATTCAGAAAGAGTCTACCCTTCATCTCGGTTTGTTATTTGTTGCGTTCTTCACATACCTAGTCTGATTTGCCATAGTTCTTCGTCTCCGTGGTGGCATGCAGATCTTTGTAAAAACATTGACTGGCAAAACGATCACGTTGGAGGTGGAGTCATCTGATACAATTGACAACGTGAAAGCGAAGATTCAGGACAAGGAGGGTATTCCTCCTGACCAGCAACGCCTCATCTTTGCTGGGAAGCAACTCGAGGATGGTCGCACTCTCTCTGACTACAATATCCAGAAGGAGTCGACTCTTCATCTGGTGCTTCGTCTACGTGGTGGCATGCAAATCTTTGTCAAGACACTCACTGGCAAGACCATTACGCTGGAAGTGGAGTCGTCCGACACAATTGACAATGTAAAGGCGAAGATTCAGGACAAGGAAGGCATTCCTCCAGACCAGCAACGCCTCATCTTCGCTGGCAAGCAACTCGAGGATGGGCGCACTCTTTCCGACTACAACATCCAGAAGGAGAGCACCTTGCACCTTGGTGGGTCGATTCGTCGAATTCCTGTAGAATCAATAGTGACCTTTTTTCTTAGTCCTTCGTCTCCGTGGTGGATGCTGAACGTGTAGCGGAGACTGTTGTCTATATCTTTGTGACCAACGTAATATATAAGCCAAGCCATGTAGGTTTGTACAGGAATCGATTCTGGGTACTCTGCATGCAAAAAGAATGAAATTGTCCCAAGTGCCTGTTCCGCTAAAGCATGTCCACGATACCAAGACGTACACGGCCAACTAAACAGCGAGAACTGGAAGTGCTCATGATGCGGCAATGACCTCTCATTGCACCAGCACTCATGTTCGCCAGATGAAGGACTCAACAGAAACCTGCCAGCTCCATGCCACCATCCCATGGTGCATGACCCCGTGCGTGTTATGGAACGGTTTCTTTCTCTTTGCCTTTCCGCGAAGCTGGTGGTGTAAGACTCAAACTGGGCAAGCTTGCCGCTGCAGTACCGAGTGGCGTCCATGAGCCTAACCGTCGCATGCCTTTTCCCGTCTGTGGAGCTGTTCCGTTCGAAGCTGGTGAAAGCGTGATGCGATTGGGTGTATGTGAAGGACTACTGGGCATGGAGGTATGCAACACAGGCTTTGATGGCGACGCCTGTGGCGGTGGTCCGAGTTGGGATTGGGACTCGCCCTGATTGGCTTCCGTGAGCAGGAACTCGACCCATAGACGGGAAAACGACTGATTTGAAACAGCTAAGCGAGGAACACCATATCGGAAAACAGATACAACACACCTCTGTCTCGTCCGTCTTTTCTAATTCTATATTCTTGCTTTTGCTCGGTGATGCTGCTCCATTGATGCCCCTCCCCCAAAAAGATCCGCTCCCACCCGAGGTCCCATTCGCAGTTGCACTAGCGCTAGATGCTCCCAAACTCCTGATCAAACCAGCTTTCTCCCTCTCCGCCTCTCCCCATCCAAGAATAGTGCCGAGCAGCCCCAACATCTCGAATCTCTTTGGATCGGCGCGAGGGGTGGACAAGAAGGAAAGTAAGACGTTGGTGACGAGTCGACGGTCTACGTTGGTATCGGAGGGTGATTTCCGGAGACGGCGGAGAGCTTCGATAAGGTGTTCGTTCATGATGACGGCTGACGAGTCCCAAATTCAGCACGGATAATATAGCAAATGGAAGAGACAAACCTTCGTGTCGTAATTTTCCAATAAGGAGGTTCTTCTCCTTGACCTCCTGCTCCAATTCCGACGTCCGTAATGCATTGCTCTTGTTTCCCTCCAACTGGAGCTGCATCGCGAGTAAGACAGATGGCCAAACGTAGAAGCAAATACCAACCTCGGCATCGAGCGCACGCCGCTTATAGTCGACCAAGGACTGCGTGACGTCGTCGAGATGCGCCTTGTAGTCCTTGACAGCCTGATGCAACTCATGTTCCCTCGCTAGTACGCGTCAACAACACCACTCCCCACCGGTAAAGTCAGCACACACACACCTGTCTGAAAATCTTCAAGCACCGATTGCAAATTAGCAGCCGTCTCCTTTGCCGCCTCCATCTCCCCCATCTCCGTCTCCCGCGCCTCCCTTTCCGCCTCCAACTCCCTCCTGAGCGCCTCCGCAATCCCCCGCGCCTCCTCCACCGAAAGCCTTTCCTGCATGACTCCTCTCTCCAACTCCTCTTTTTCCAACCTGCACCGCTCCAACTCCCCCAGTGTCTCCCTCAACTCCCGCTCATTCGCCTCACTCTCACTCAAATCCCGATGCCTCAACAAATCCATCTCTCTCGCCGTTCGCTCGTTCTCCGCATGCGACGCCATCAATTCCGTCTTGAGCGTCTCCACCGTCACACTCAAATCCTCGTTTTGAGCAGTCAATGCGTGTACGTGGAGTTCCCGTCGATCGAGTTCTTCCTGCAAATCGTGTTGTCGTGAGTGACACCGCCCTCGTGGCCCCTGGCCCCCCTCCCCACACACACACCCCAGAGATTGGACAATGAACTACGTACGGCGTCTTGTTTGAGCTTGTTACCGAGCGTGGTACGCATGGTCGTCAGTTTTGCCAGCAGGTTGCGGTATTGAGCAGTGAGATCTTCTTTTTCTGCGCGTTCGCGCGCGAGTTGGCGTTGGAGTCGTTCGAGGGGGTCCAAGTCTGAGTCTTGGTCGACATCTTCGTGGTGGGTCGTGCCGTTCACGAGGGACGCGCTAGTGCTTGGCTCGCTATCCGTAGAGGTGCGCGCGCCGTTGTGGACGGCGGCGGGTGAGAAAGGACGGGGCGGGGGCTGGGTGGACATGGTAGGCTACCAACCACCAGTGTCATAGACCTTGTACGTGTCCCGAAGTCGATGTCCAAATTTGGCAGGGATCCCCGCAGTCAAGTGTCACCCTTTGCCGTCTCGGCACGAAACAGCGGAGTTCAATCTGAGAATGTAATTACAGTACGAAGATCATTCACGTGATCGTCAACCAACCCACGTCCAGCCCCGTCATCGTCCGCATGCCCTCAGGGTAAGATGTCGTACTCTCCTTCAACAGCGCAGCCAGCTTTCGACATACGTCCGCGGGATAAAACAGGTACTCCGCCTGAGGGAACCCAGGGTACTTGCTGAGGATTCTGCGCCGCTCACCTCAGCATCGGGTTAGCGGAACATGGATGCAACTCACTCCTTAAGGTCTGACGTGGCTGATGTTGGACCAAGGATCTTGTATAACACCTTGGAGGCATCGATCGTACCGCTCTTGGGAAGCAGAGCCGGTGTCGGAAGCATATACGATATTCGCAATCGAGGCTTGAACAACCATATCTATGCACAGTGGCCGGTGAATTCACCGTATCTAAAAGGCACTGGATGCAGCAAGCTCACCAAAAGTCTCGGTCTTTCGTCTTCATCATCCGACAGCACAAATCGATAGGTTGCATGAGCACGAACATGTTCTAGCATGTCATGCAAGACGAATGCACTCATTGGAATCTCGGGGACCCTATAATCGCACATTCAGGTCGGTTCACCTTTGCATAGCACAAGATTGCTCACTGCGACGTAGCACTGACTGGCCGAATAGCGTACTTGAACAGCCAATACATCCGCGAAATTGAGTTATCCTCTTGTTTCTGATCATGCTGTCTGCCCAAGATAGCACCACATACGCAACGTGCCAGACGAACGTTACCACCACGCTAAAAACCACCGTTAGTAAAGTGAAATCCAAATGGCAGTCTGAACGACATGAGATGTGCTCTCTTGTGTAGCCCCCAACACACTGTCCTCGGTAAAGAGGGTTGTTTAAGAGCAGCAACCTTATTCTTGGACGTGTTGTATCAACCAGATCCGTGTCCCATCCCATCGAAACCAACTAGGGCTTCGAGAAGTGAGAACACGTACGTCGGTGGAAGAACGACGATGGTCTTCTTTAAGCGTCCGAGATAAATACGCAGAGGTGGGAGAGAGAAAGCATGATCGAATAGACACTCACCTCCCGACCCCCCACGCACTTGATGGTTCCACCTGCAACTGCTCCCGCGTCGAACAACACATAACTCCCACCCACCAAAGCCTCATCTCGGGTGGGCCAGAACCCATAACTACTACCCTTTCCATAACCGTACATCCCGGTCTTGGCGAGTATCTGTCCTTCAGGATGACATATCCATGCATCGACGAGTTCCTCCCAATGTTCCGAAGGCAGGTCACGATACTGCACGGGTGGTGCAGGGACGATAGGAAGGGAACATGAGGAGCATATATATGCCGACGGAGAGAGCGAAACGAGTTCAGAGGCTGGAAGAAGGGCCACGTCCTCGCTTTCCTTCAGCGGAATACCGCTTTGGTAACAACTCGCCTTGGCCTCCCAGTGGCCGCTCCGATTGAGGACCGTCTTGGAGCCTGGAACGACAGGGACGGGAAGCGCAAGGGGCGGAGAAGGCGTACCGGAAAGCCTGAGGAATAGACAATCACCATATGTGCCACTGGAAGTACTAGGAAGCACCTCCGCCAGGGGTACCCCATTGAGTACTGAGCTCGAAGGTGATACGTAAGCGATGAAGAGAAGAACATGTTTGAGCATCTCGTGGTGCTCGGCCACATACGCGATGTCCAGCGCGCCTAATCAGCTAACATTCTGAGATACGGTTCTACGTTAGTCATTCAGCAGAGACGCACCATGGTTCGCATCCTCCTCTCCAGTAGCGGATGGAGGCCGGCTCTTGCTTGCGCCGCGTAATCTTCCCGAGAAGCTTCGAATAGACCTGGATGTAGCCGAGGATGGCAAGTTCTTGGGCTCCGAGGAAAGAGACCTCGCTATAGAATACAAACTTTCCTTGGTACCCGTGGGGTTCCCAGATCTGTCCTTGGGCCTCAACCAGGCAAGATGGGGAGTAGAAAGGCTTCTGTTCCGCAATCTTTCTGATGGCGGTTCGGGCGTCGAGTCAGACATTGGCACAGCGGGGCAAGATGCCCGTTTTCCATCTCGAGAGCCTCTCTCCTCGAGCTGTACTTCTGAGCTCTGATCCCCTTGTACAGCCTGTAGAGTGTTGCCTGCATTTGAGGGGGATGAGTGGGCACGATTTAGTGATGGCATCGCGTCCTGACTGTGCAATCTACCAACATGCGTACGGTGCACGAGGTGTTCTAGATATCTCCTACGCTAAGACGGGTCTGTCTCGGAATAACCGATGATCAACAAAGAGCTGCGTACCTGTTCTTCAACATCAGCTGCGTCTTTTTCGCGTGCAGTGCGATGGGGATCAATGACCACACTTTGGTCAGGAATTTCCCTGGCCGATGCTTTACCCAACAAGTCGAGTAACTTGTCGAGCTCGGGATCGACAGTGTCTGCAAGGGTACGTGCTTTACCCTTTCCCAGTTTTGCCTTCTCCATTTGGGCGATCTTCTCTCTGCGGAGTTCTACACGCTGATTTGCTAATTGGGGTGCAACAGCATAGAGTCTTTCGATGGCGTGTGTTACGGTGTCGAGATCGAGGGAAGTTGAAGTTGAAGACACGGAAGCGCGAGGCACGACCTTTTCTGGAGGGTATTGTTCAGCTAGACGCATTTCATTGGACGGTTTCTCCTCAGAAGAAGGGTAGACATGCTCGTCGGCGACGTATGAAGGAGGGTGCTCATACGGATATTCGGAATCATACTCTGGGGGGAGGGCATCGTCAAAGGACGGGCGGTGCTGATTGGAGGGATTGTCATATTCAGACGACTGGACGAGGAGACGAGAAGGGGGTATTTGTGTCATGTCGGATGTGCGTGCTCTGCAGAGGGATACGACGGTCTCGAGTTGCTCGTCGATGCGTGCCCAGAAAAGGGCGGATTGGACGCTCTCAAGGGGAACGGGTCTAGATCCGGAGGACGCGGACGCAGACGGTTGCAAGGAAGACAGTTGTCGTTGAAGAGAAGTGATAGAGGCATAGGGAGAGGCTGAAGTGGGATGAGTAGTATGAGAAGAATCGGGTTGCGAAACGAGGTGGGTAAGAGATGCGGGCAATTGTTGGAGGTCGAGGAGAAGGGCGACGATTGCCTGGGCGAGGTGGGCATCCGGTCTGTCCAACGAGGGGACGATTGCGTCGACGAGTTCGTGTAGCTGTGCGAGCAGAGCAGGCACGCTGCGAGGGAGATCGCGTGGATCACGATGGCCATCGCGGACACAAAGGGCACGGACGAGACGAGAAAGAGTCTCTGTGCCAGAGTCGCCGTCGATGGGGAGGGCAAGGATGTTGGCGAGAGTGACGGAGCACGAGTGTTGAACTGCGGCGACGGACGTGCAGAGGGATGTATCGTCGTAGTCGACGTGCTCTGCGGCGAGTTCGTCGAGGATATGGTCGTGGAGAAGGTGCGTTGGGAATGGCGTTGGGACGGTCGAGTGGAGGTCAGACTGGGGACGCGCGCGGAGGAGGGTGGCCATGGCACTGACTCTGGCGTCGCCGCCGACTTTATACCCTTGTCGACACGTGACCCCCATGTCGGACCAGGAGGGCGACGGCGTCGTGCGGTGGGTCGCATCGCAGAGCCCCATTCCCGCCTTGCAAGCCCTCATAAAAGAGGCAGAGCGCGACACCGATAAATGTATGTACGTGCCACCCCCGCTCTGTCTGCTTCACCGACCATCCGACAGCCAGACCCTCCCCGTCGTCCTCGTTCCCCCCCCCTGCGCCCTCTCGAGCGAACCAGCCACCCCGCGTCTCTCCATCCACCTCAACGACACCCTATGCTCCCCAGGAAGAAGAGCCGGAGGCAGTCGCCTTTGTCGAACTTCTCAAAGACGCCTTCAAAAAGCTCGATGAAAACTCGCTCAAGAAACAGCGCTTGGCTGCTCGCGCAAGGGAAAGACAGCGTGAGCTCTCTCGCGCAACTACGGCACGTCCCCTCACCAAGACCTCGAGTGCATCTGCGATCTGTCCATCCGCGAAGGCACTCCACTGCGCGTCCACGCCTCATTCTCATCCCGGACGCCCTTTGGCAAAGACCGCCAGCCTAGGACCGCGTGTGGATATCCTATCCGGGAAGTCTACCCCAACTTCACTCCCGAGCCACACTCTAAAATGCGACCCTAAGCCTGCTTCCGCTCCTCCACTACCCGCCCGAGCGTCCACCGCACTTTGTGCCGCCACTCGCATGGCCAAGACCCAACAAGAGCACACATCCAACGATGGCGACAGCCAAATGCAAGACGTCATTGATCTCACAGAAGCCGACACAGAATGTGAGAGACCGATACCCCCTCCGACGTCCCGCGCAGATACTACCATGTACATCCAAGCAGACGACGACAGCGATACAGCCATGGACACGTCATTTTTCCATCCAGAGCCTCCCCCTCGAATCCGTGTCCCTGAGCCCAAACCAGAACCACAACCTCCGCTGCCTTTCACAGCATCACGTCCCTCACCACCGATGCCGCGTTCGCGCACCGGTCCTCCCCCACTGGGCATGCGCCGTGCACCACATCCTCAATATAGTTTGTCTCAGAGCACAAAGGGCGTCACGGTTCCCCGGTTTAAACCCCCGTTGCTCACCAACGCAGCACGGACGGCGAACAAGAGTGCGAGTGCGACCCTGACCAGCTCGAAACAGCCCCTTCATGGGGGAGTTACCCAGGTGGCAGTAGCCCCAAAGGCGGCGTATCAAGACGCCGACTCGTCATTCGATGTGTCATTTGATATGGATGTCGACGCCCTGGAAGAAGCGATGAAAGCCTATGATTGAATGTGACCAACAAAACCTGGTCTATTCCAATCCGCTGGTCCTAGATTGCGCGTCGAGCATCCCGTATTTCTCATTCCCTCGTTCCAACTAACTAGTAATAATCTATCACAGACATCAACTAGTACTCATGTAGATCTAATCGTCCCGTCACAAACCATGTTTTAACTCACCCTTCCTTTGGAAGATACTCGAACTAAACCCGGATGCGTAGAGCATCACAATGAAAGCTTGCTTCCCTGGCTTTCTTCTCGTGTAAACAGCAGAACAACGGCAGGTCTGCAACAGCTCAAAACCTCGGGCACCAATCCTGCGGAGACGGACACAGATTTCCGGAGGTCACATCCCTTGCTGCCATGTGTCTATTCATGCCCATGAGAAGACACGAACGCTCACTCTCGACGAATGGTACAGTGAATGCCTAGATTCGTGAGTCAAAGGGACAATGTACACCGAGTTAAGGAATAAAACAGATAAGTGAGATGGTTAGCTGATAGCCGACGGTCAGGACTACTACCCAGTTCACTGATGCCAGGCAACTTGAGCACGATCGAAACTGTGGCACGCGCACTTACTTATCGCTGATGTACACATTCTCCTGTGAGCCGAACGATGCAACTGAAAGAGTGGACGCGCACCGTGGTACGAACCCCCCGTCGCGGCTGAGGGCTGAGATACATGAGCATTTGCTTCCTTTGCACCTGTAGACCCTATGGGTTGGCAGGCCTCGAAAGGTTTGAAATTCGAGTTGTGCTATGACGCAGGATAAATAACTGCGCCGACCGCAAACGAAACAACAGAATGAACTCATTTTACAGGTATCGCGACCGCTCACTAGGATGGTTTTGTCAGAGACACATGCACCTTTCTGCAATTATTCTGGAGTGCTTCATGAACAGTATGCCCCTGAGCCTGTGACCCGGCAGGTCGACCGAACTCTGTGGAAGATCAATCTGGCGTATGTGAAGTCTGATTAATCGTGGTCACCGTCTGCGGCTACCTTTTGACTATTAGGGTGATCCCAGATGTCTCAGCAGTATCAGTGTTCCTCTGGACGCGCCTCTGGAAAAGAGCGCATGCGCAAGACTCATCTGGCATTTGCAGTGTGTCCTGGGATCGGTAGAAGACGCTGGGGATGGTGGCTCATCGGATGTCAACATAGAGGCAAGAAGGCAGCCGGATCACCACAGACCCCGTCGTATTCAGATGGCGGTGCAGATGTCCGCCGAAAAAAAAAAAAAAAAAAAAACAGCGTCACAAAGGAGAGGCGCTCCTACCTCGAGCACCGTCCTTACCGCGGGATTCCGGCTGAGGTGAATTCGACATTGTGGGTTGTTCCTTGGGTAAGAACCATACGAGTCCGGAAATATACCGCCGAAATTTCCAAGATGACGACAGGGGCAATCTGAGTGAGTGTCAATGTATCCAAGGATAAGATGGAAGAATGTTGAACTACCCATTGGCAGCCAGAGTGACAGACAAGACAGAATGACGAACAAGTGAATCGACACATCAAGCACATTTAATCTCACCATGCAAATAGACCCTGTGGATATCATAGTGTTGACGTTGATGGGTCGATCACCACTACGACTGTCGTAGGTGTAGACGTCAGAGTCCACAAATGCAGTGGCATTGTGCTTGACTCCAATCACAGTATTGTCGTGTTCGGAGCGGCCCAATCGACAGCTCGCTGGTTGTGATGCTTACACTCCTTTCAGTGACGGTGGCGAACCTGGTCGACTCGAGGGAGACGGAGATATTCATTGCACTCACTCGGTTTGTGCCCTCCATGATCTTTTCCTGGATTTCCGCGTCCCAGATGCTTCCATCGACACAGAGATAGTGTTCGGGCTCAATCCTATTTGCATATATGCATTCTATCAGGGCAGAAAGCAATTGCGCGGTATCATAGCGGATGTTCGACTCACCAGTCTTAATCGCGACTGTCATTAGCATCGTGGAATCACTCGTACTACAGATTTGCTACGCACTGTTATTATTCGGCGGCATCAAGTCTCGCATCGTAAACACAAGTGTTTTTTTTATGTTCTGCAAAACCATCATTCTGACTCGGATTCTGACCTTGGTCAAGTCAAATAACGGTGGAGTCGGTAATGGAAAAGTCCCGAGTTAGCCGCGTGTGACTTTGCAAGTTGACCCTTTCTCACTAAAATGACGCTGTCTCCTGCTCTTCGTTTCCTCTCCCTCTTCCTCCTCTTCCTCCTCCCCTTCTCCACCGCCATTAAATTCGCCCTCCCACCCGCTAGACTCCCCGTCGACAAGTGCATATGGAACGCAGTCCACCTACATGCTCTCGTCATCGTCACCGCCAACGTCGGACCCGGTCCCAGTCAACGTATCGACGTTGAAATCATCGACTCGACACCCCAACGAAACGTCTACCTCTCCAAAAAGGACATCAAGGGCGAGACGCGCCTCGCGGTCACTGCCCACGCCGAGGGTGAGATTGGCGTGTGTTTCAAAAACTATCTGGCATCAGGTCCGTTGTTTTTTCTTGTCGCGCCGCACGGAGAACATGCGTTGAAACTCGAACGTGGCCCACAGAGGTCAGGACGGATATTGCACGGAATATGACGCGCACAATCGACCTCGACATTGATATTGGTGCGGATGCAGTCGACTACAAGTATGTCCCTTTATGCTTCTCTCTCCACGTTCCCCCATCCCCCCCCCCTTCTTCCAGTGCTATCGCCAACCAGGAGTCTCTGTCTGGCATTGAGACAGAAATGCGTAAACTGGAAGGACTCGTCAAGGAGATTGTGGACGAGCTAGACTATCTCAAGAAACGAGAAGAGAAATTCGCCAACACGAATCGTATGTCCTCTTGTCCCTCGTACATATCCCATTGCTCACGCGTCTTCCCAACCAGTCTCGACGAATGAACGCGTGCAAAACTTTGCCTGGTTCACGCTCCTCTCCCTCGTCGGTCTGGGTGTATGGCAGATTTTCCACCTGCGTGCCTTCTTTAAACGCAAGTACCTTATCGATTGAGCGTCCCGTTGCGAGTCACGTTTGGCATAACATATTATGAGTGTGGACAGTTCAATCACATTGCACTGATCTCAGGCTTTTTGTCTTACAGTACAAAAGCCAGGTAAAATAAAGTGGCTAATGGTCGAACACGGAATGAGAGTGAAGGTCGAATAATGAATAGAAGGTTAAGTGTAACACAGACAGCGCACGAATATCAAACGAGAACAAGTCAATTGTTCATCGTCCCCCATCTACGCACACAAACAAGTCCGTGCATCAGAGACCGTCACCGCCCGGCCAAGGTATCCATAAAACACCGATCTGATACTCCCCCACCTTCGACTGTCCCGCATAGCCCGGTCCGTCTGTCGTTCGACAAGACGTCACAGAGGGCCGAGAAGGCATAAGGATCATGACAGCGATTTGAATAGCCTCTGGTGGTGGTCGTTGAGCGGGTGATGGTCCCGGCGAACGTTCAGAACGTGAACGTCGCGGAAACACACACGACCACAACCTCACGTTCATCGCACGCACCACCGCACCACCACCGTCCTCGTTCCGCCGCCTGGACGTCGTCAACGCGTCCGCGTCCGGTTTACGCCGATCCACGGACGCGATCAGCTTTGATCGTGGCCACATCAACCCGGCAGAAATCGGCTACAAAGAAAAAAAAAAAAAAAAGAGGCCAGTCAAAACACAATACCTTCAAATTAGCTCCCCATTCACGAAATACTGGGGACGACGCGAGGAGAAACAGAAAGGAGGACTGACCTGTACGCTCTCCCACTTGCGCGGCGCGCCGTGGGTTGCCGGCAACGCAGGATACGTCGACCTCTCTAGAAATGTGGGCCGTACTAGGCGCCGTCGGACGCGCTTTCGCACCCCGAGTGGGTTCTCCTCCATGTCTTGTAAGTGTATGTCCCTTGCCGTCCCAAACAGTCGGAACCGTCGCCACGAGCCTAGACCGCACCCAATAAAGAGGAGTAGGAGGACGACAAATGTGACGACAAAGCCGAAAAAATAGTTGGCGATGGGCGGGGGAGGTGGGGGTGGGGGCCCAGGAGGGGGGCCAGGAGGGGGTGGGCCGGGAGGGGGGCCGGGAGGGGGGGAACCAGGAGGTGGGGGGCCAGGAGGTGGGGGACCAGGAGGCGGGGGACCAGGAGGTGGGGGACCAGGAAGTGAGGGGGACGACATGGTAACAATAATAAAAAGGCGCAGCGTATAGCACTAGCGTCACAAGTTATCAAGTAGTCGTGATGGGTATCGATCTTAACTGGGTATAAGTATGGCAGCAAAGTGTTTCAGAGCGGCGGGAATTATGAGAGTCGTAACCAGGGGGGCCGTTTGAGAACGAGTCAGGCATTATTGTGCCAGTTGAGGACAACGTCCTCGACGCTGAGCTCGACAGGGACAGAACCGACTGTGGCCTAAATGTGTCTTTGTCTTTGGGTTGATCGCGTGGTAATATATAAGTATGCATCCGAATTCGCTGTCATATACATGTAGCTAGGCTACAGCAGACAACTGGCAATCTTCACTTCCTAGTAGAGCTACGTGTGCCCGACAGATACCCCGCGCGACGGACTGAATCGCCGCACGAACCGCTGCCATATACTCGGCCTGCGCTCGCGCATCCGTGGTCTCGTCGTCCTCATCCATCCCGCGTCATATGTATACC
>JBBPJJ010000066.1:0-48611 GCA_038088635.1 Veloboletus limbatus
CACGATACTAATAAAAACCCACCAATTTCAGAATTCCCCCATCGCGGAGGAGTTCTTTATCATGGTGACGACAGGCGAGGGTCCAAGCGCTCTTGGCCCAATCATCTTCCTGGAGGTTGGTAGGAAACGGATTCTCGGTGAGCAAAATTGCACAATAAATTTCGATCGCTGTTTCAAGAACAGCTCGGACATCCAGGCCGTAGTCAGCTGCCCTTGGCCGCCCCTTGCTCACGTTGGCCACGAGGGTCTTCTGAATGATGTGGTTGTCCTTGTCTTCTTTCTTGACGAGTGTTTTGGTATCGAGTGGGGCGGCAGTATCACATGTAATCGCAAGCGTCTCCAGATTCAGAGTAGGGAACTCATGCTACGAATGTTGTGTAACATTCGGCTGGTCAGTATGCTCCAGTTCCTCTTCATCATCGAAGATCACTGGCAAAGTACGACGTGCACGCTTCCTCGGCAATTGCTCATTGATCGGCTGAGTCAATCTGTCATTGGTCCTATCGTCGTAGTTGCCATGTCCGAATCCAATCTGCTCTGAGTCATATAGACTTGGGTTACATAGAATGTATCAGTTGAAATAACAAGTTAACAATGAATGACCTACGTATCATCATCATCACAGCTGCCCGTGCCTTGTTCAATCTGTTCGAGACTCAACGTACAATAGGGTTATCGGTCATGACAGTAAAAACATAGTTAGACTTACTTCGGAAAGGGTGTAGGTTTGCGTTCTCGCGCCCTTTTGTGACCGATGGTAATATTCCCAAGGGTGGTGTCTTCATCATCAGTATTGTCAGGTGTGGTCGAACCACTGAGTACGTTGAACATGGACTCGGTACATGTGAGCTGGCGCACACGCGCAGGAAGTGGTGCCTAAAATTTGTAGTTGGTGTAGACAAGTTGACCAAGCGTCAAGTAAACTTACTATAGGTCTAACAGGTGTCCTACCCACAATGGGCGGAACACTGCCCTTCCGCAAGACGAGTGGTGAAGTAAGGGTGCTGCGAGGATTGCCACGTCCAGCCGAGGGAGTCCCAACAGGTCGAGAAGTGAACTAAAGCGAATAGTAATAATATTAGATTTGAATATGAGATATATTATCAAGACGTTACCATATTGTCTGCTCGGATCTGCAACTGGTCTGGCGGCCCCATAGATACGTCCTGTGCTTGGGTAGGCATGTGTAGGTTGGTCTTCGCTGCTTGGCTAGCTTGTTCACGCTTGCGCATCGAGACCTCACGGCGCTTGGCTTTTGAGACAGCGTCCTCATCTTGTTTTTGTTTCTCTTGTTGTTGCTCGTCTGTAGTACATGTCACACAAGAAAATTCCGGAGGGAATGAGAATGCTCACCTAACATAGGTTGTATCTTTTTGCTTGGCCGGCGGACTCGACCAGCGCGGTTTAGTTCTTTTGGTTGAATATCGTCTAAAACTCTCGCCATTTTGACTGTTGAAAAGCTTGTTTGGAGGTGGTGGATGCGAGTAAGAATTAGCAGACAGGTCGGAAGAAAAAAAAGAGACAACCTTGAAACTAATGTCAACGCAGTTTATATATCTTGAAGATATGGGTTGACGCGTACGATGTGTACGACATGTGGACATGGTCATAGGGCGTTCGACGCGTCAAGGACAGGTCAACAAAGATTGTACGACATGTTGACATGGTCATAGCGCGTTCGATGCGTCGAGGACGGGTCAACAAAGACGGAAGAAAAGGTGAAAGGATGAGTCCGATGAAAATTTAATGGCTTAGTATCGTGGAGTGGACGGAGCTACAACAGAAGAATGGAGAGGGTGGAAACAAGAATGGAGAGGGTCGGAAGCGAAATGTTAGTTAATTCCGGGTGTCGGAAGTCAAAGAACAAGCGGAAACCGTGAAAGTTATCCGACTTGAGCTCACCGACTTGACACCCTTCATCATGCCTCGGGCTAGGAAATCGCTGCACAAGTGTGACCACTGTGGCCTGGGATTTCCAACATGGAGTGGAGTGCGGCGGCATGTATCTCACTCATCGTTGTGCCGAGCAAGTTGGGAATTGCGAGCAAAACGCGGCTTGGATGAAGTAGTTGAACTTGGTGATGAAAGGCAGCCTGCAGTCGAGATTAACAACGTGGACAATGACAATCAAGAGGGCCATGACTTCGTACCCAGGACTCCCAGGCTAGCAGTCGAGATTGAGGACGTGGATGACGAAGAAGACAGCACAATGAAATTTCCACGCTATGTGCACGAATATGACGAGGGACCGGTGGCCAATGTCCTAGGAAAAGGAAAGACTGCATTTGAAAAAACAAAGGAGGTTCAAGATTGTTCCGGAGGTACTATGTATTCTCCCTTTGAAGATCGCGATGAGTGGGACTTGGCGCAGTGGTTGGTTAATAACGTCAATCAGCAGGCGACAGATGAGTTCCTAAAGTTGCCCATCGTAAGTAATCAACTAACCTAGAATAATTAAATGATACTTACAATGATGCTCAAAGACCCATACCCAGACTCGACCGAGTTATCAAAGTAATCACACGTTCACGAAAATGATTGACAAAGTCCCCAGCGGTCCTGAGTGGAGATGTGAGCTTGTGCGTACCCACAGAGATATTGAGGATATCAAGAACAATATTGAAGACGGTGCCCCGGAGGAAATGGAGCTCTGGCTACGTGATCCAGTGGCCTGTATTCGTGAGTTAATTGGTAACCCTGCGTTTCATGGGGATATCGCATACGCACCTGAGAAAGTATACACGGACCATCATGGAAACACGCGGAAATATGATGAAATGTGGACGGGCGATTGGTGGTGGGAGACACAAGTAAGTATACGACATAAAAAGCTGTCCACTTACTAGAACCTGATGATTTATATAGCATCGGTTGCCCCCGGGTGCAATAGTCACACCTGTGATTCTGGCACCTGACAAGACCGAGTTATCCCGCTTCAAAGGTGACAAGAATGCGTGGCCCGTGTACTTGACTATCGGAAACCTATCAAAAGAAGTCCAGCGTCAGCCGGGTCGTCACGCATCAGTTCTACTTGGCTACTTACCTGTATCCAAGATCGAATCGCTGGATGACAACTCGGTCACTCAATACCGTCTCTTCCACTATTGCATGAGGAGAATCCTGCGTCCTTTGGTTGATGCTGGTCGGGATGGAGTGGAGATGGTCTGTGCAGATGAGCAGATCCGGCAGGTCTTCCCTATTCTGGCTGCCTACATTGGAGATCACCCAGAACAATGTCTCGTTGCATGTTGCGCTGAGAACCATTGTCCAAAGTGTGTGGTGCCATCAAAGGAACGAGGCGAAAACTTGCCGTTTCCACTATGCAATCAAACACAAACAACACGCACCCTCCACGTGCAAGCCAACAGTCAATACCCACCCAACTTCGTCGCTCAAGGTCTTCGTCCCATCTTCTCCCCATTCTGGGCCGATCTTCCTCACACAGACATCTTCATCGCCATTTGCTCTGACATTTTGCATCAACTGCACCAAGGCATCTTCAAGGACCATTTCAAAAAATGGTGTACGGCGCTTGTGGGCAAACAAAACCTCGACGCTCGTTGTCATGCCATGCCCATATTTCCAGGGCTGCACCATTTTAAGGAGGGAATTTCCAAAGTCAGGCAATGGACAGGTGCTGATCACAAACAGCTCCAGCGTATCTTTCTCGCCGCTCTAGTTGGCGCTACTCCCCACCGAAACGTCATCAAAGTGGGATCCTGCTTACTCAACTTTATCTATCTCGCGCAATACCAGTCACACACGGATCATACGCTACTCGCCTTACAACAGGCTCTGAATGGCTTCCATGCAGTCAAGGATATTTTTGTTGAACTCGGATGCTGCGAACACTTCGACATTCTGAAGATCCATTCACTTCTACATTATGTAGAGACAATTCGAGCTTTGGGTAGCCTCGACGGCCTCAATACGGAAACCTCAGAGCGATTACACATTGATTTTGTGAAGAAAGTGTATTCCGCCACCAATCGGAAAGATTACTTATCCCAGATAACGAAATGGCTCCAACGCCAGGAAGCTGTCGTTTGGTTCAGCTCGTATCTTGCATGGCGTAATCGAAATGCACCTTCTGTAGACCAGTCAGCTGATCACTTGGATGACAGTGACAGTCAAGACGAACGTACAGCTACCACATGGCTTGGCCGTGCAACATCAAACCAACCACTGCCAGCCAAGTCGTTTCCATTTGGTTTGTCTTATCGAATCTCACAACGGCCTCACTTTCCAAGAAAGACGGTGCAGTATCTGCAATAGTATCACGGGGCGGTTGATTTCATTCATACACTCCAGACCTTCCTCGCCACCTTGCCCAACTTGAACGGACGCCAATACGTCCAACCAAATGCCAACAATCGCTTTGACTGCTTCAACAATGTCATAATTCGATTACCACCTCTCGAGCATATGGTGAACAGGAAATCTACTGCAAGGATACGCTCACATCCACAGCGTGATAACGGTTCCCACAAGCCGCCAACACCTGCAAGGTTCGACACTGCTCTCGTACTGTCCGATGAAGAATCACGAGACCATGAAGGGTTCCATGGTAAGTCCATTAATCACGACGTAAATCAAAGTTACACTATGATATACCTTCAGGACTCCGTGTGGCTGAAGTCTGCGTCATCTTCAAGCTCCCAGCATACCTTGGCGACTATCCGCACCCCTTAGCATACGTTCATTGGTTCAAGACACTGAACCACTTTGATGATAGTGTAGGAATGTTTTGGGTCACCCGCTCGACTCAACACCGACGTCCAAATGCAGAAATCATTCCTGTCCATCAACTCTTTCAACCCTGTCATCTCATTCCCAAATTTCCGAGCAGCGCCATCAATCCTCGTTGGATGAATGGCCATGTGATGGCACAGGCTGACGTATTTTACTTGAACAGGTACATTGATTTCAGCATTTTCGACCAGTACCGAAATCATTTTTAATCGTGCCTGGTCCTATCAACGTGTGGGGATAACTACTTTGGAGGAGGTGGGTGGGCAGGTTGTAAGTCTGTTAACGATCAAATATGATGTGCTGACCGGCGACAGTTGCACCTCCAGGGAATTGCACAGATGATTGCCAAACAGATTTGGGCTGTGTTGTGATAGGGGATGTTGATGTTGATCTGTGTGTTGGTTGTTGCATGAGGGAGGAGTGGTTGAGAGGTTTTGGCATGTAGAACAGCGCACGAATGTAATTCCTAAGCTGCAGGAATGTTGGCGATGGTGAAAGCATGGTTTAAGATAATGCTAATCTATTAGCTCTAAGCTGTTATGAAAGTCCAACGCGCTCCACAACCACATGGCTGTTGTAGTGCACAGTAGTAAATTAAAATGGAGTCATTATATCAGCGCAATTGTTACGAAAGGCCGATGTGCTACATAGACATCACAGCACACGGTATCAAATTGGAATGGAACCATATACGACAGTGTGCAATGTTGACTACATAATTTGCCTATTTGTTATGGACATTTTCCCTTTTTTCAGATGTTGGTGGCGGTAGGTCCTCTTCAGGCAGTCCATTTTCTGGACACACGTTGAGATGTCTAGGTTCTGGAGGATTATCTGTAGCGAATCAAATATATAACCGTTTTTTGGCGGCAGAGAAGCCTTTGAACCATGGTGATATTGTGGTTCTCGATGAGGCTCAGTTCCACTATTACCAGGTAAGATATATGGGGCTGAGTTTCATTATAAAAGCTCACCATTCTACTCCTCTCTTCCGCTTAGCCGGGTTGGTAAGCTTATTCCTTACTTGCAGTAGTTCGCCCTCATTGTTTCGAGGATCCTTGTTGGGGCAGGGCTCCGCTCCAAACACGAGTTCAGACGCCCCCTTACTTCGCTATTCCCGCCCCATATCACACATATCGGAGAAAACGTGGCTACATTTTTCCGACGTCGTCGTCTTTGACAACTTCAGCAGGTCGCTCGATAACGTATGAAGCGCTGGTAATTGCTGCGGGTTTGAAGATCAACTGGGATGCTATTACCGGCTTATTTCAGGCTCTTGCCGACCCTACTTCTGGCGTATCATCCATTTACTCATTTTCTACATGTGACAAAACTTGGGAAGACATCGAATCATTGCAACATGGAGATGCAGTATTCACGCAACCGGAGGGCATTATCAAATGTCCTGGAGGTGACAAGATTTTCGAAAAGTGTTATGTTTGTTCTCAAATAGTTCTTAGCCCCTCAAAAGATTATGTGGATGGCTTGGGATCGATATAGAAAATCTGGCAGGGGAAACAACATCAACATCGCATTTTTGACGGGAATGCCATCAATGTTCAGCGTGAAGAAATACTCGGATGCGCTGGACGCCTTGCGGCTTGAAAGAGGAGTTAGTGGTGAATTCGGGCACAATCTCGTTGCGGTCGATTCCCCAAACCGCAAAGCGACCTTTTCAAGGCCCGATGGCACAACTATTGATCGCGAATATTCACTTTTACATGCGACACCCCCCATGGGCCCCTTGGATTTCATCAAAAACTCACCTGTTGCTGACGCCGCGGGATGGGTAGAAGTCAATCCTATGACACTTCAACATGTAAACCCCGAATTCAACAACATCTTCGCTGTAGGGGATTGTTCTTCCTTGCCGACCAGCAGGACGGCGGCAGCCATTACGTCGCAGGTCCCTGTGCTGACGGAGAATTTGTTTTCTATGATGACCAGCGGGAGTCTTAGCAACGCAAGCTACGACGGCTACACGAGCTGTCCGGTTCGCATTATATGACTGGGTTGTCTATTGTCGTTTTGACCGCAGCCTTTTGCAGCTCCTCACAGCATATGGTGAATTAATGCTGATTGAGTTCAAATATGGTTTAGAGCCGAAGGAAACATTTTCCAGTCTCCTCGGTAACCAGACACAGCCGAGAAGGTCAGCCTTTTGACTTCTGATTCATTCAAGTTTGATATTGACTACTCAGCATCCAGAGTCTTTTACCATTTGAGCCGGGTTCGTACTAGTGCATCTCGGCTGATACAATAACACTGATGTTCATGCATTTCCCAGGACCTGTTTCCATGGGCATACTGGAACTTGATGGTAAACATAACGATTATTTTGGTAGATCTGACTCTGATCCGTTCAATACATCAGATTGGTGGCAACTGGTTCGGACCGTCGGGACTATTCCGACCAAAATTTGCACTGAGATGAACCTTGAATGATGCTCTCGCAAATTTTTTTGTTGGTTTTGTTTGCGTATCCTTTGAAATCCACACATTTGACGTCCGAGTTTTGTATGGACGGCACTTATCTACGCTGACAACTTTCGGAATGCCACGTTTGCCGATTTGAACGTTGTTCATTGGCGTCGGAAAAGAAAGCGCAGTATACAGCTGTCCGGGGGGCAAGCCTGGCTCATCACTACATCGTGAGTTGTAAATAATCTGGACGACGCATGGCACAAGCGCGATCCAATTCTTCCTGGGGGTGTGTTCGGTTAACCACCACCCGAACAATGGTTGTAGTAAGCGAAGGGCTTGCGAGTTTTTTCTCCTCCGCGAACCCCTGTGGAGCTGCTTGAAGCAAGTATAGGTAATCGCTGGTCCTCTGAACAAGAAGAAAAGAAAAAACTGGGGTGAGGAGTCGACCTTGAGATCGGGGGCTACTACTACCCTTGGTTTCTAGATCGCAGGCAACACGTGGTGAAGGGGCAACGGCGCCCGCCAGTGCCGGTGAGTGCACCGTTCCCCTCGTTCCTCAGAGGGGCGTCAGTGGTAACCCCCCGGAGGTCGGAGGCTACGCAAACTTCGCCATTCACATTGGAGTTGCTACAATAATTACGTTCACTACCGTTCGCGGTCGACTTATCGATCACACGGGCAAGTGGGGGTGCGAGGTCCGCGCATACACGGAGGTGATACCACAAGCTGTCCCTGAGCCGGACCCTACAGCCACTGGGATTCTCACCACGAGGCGGGTTTGAACAAGTCCGTGATGTTGAACGACATCCCCGCCTCTCACCACCGCTCTCCCTGCCGACACGGAGTCCGTCCCCCCCCCCCCTCAACAAGAGGAGGATCATCGAGTGTAGCCGTCGAGCCTGGCCCTCAACACACACATAAAGGGTATACCATAGCAAGGGAGAAAACCGCATCGGAAACGGTGGAGTCCATATACACCAAACCCAGCGCCAGTGCGTTTCGGATTCGCTCGCTACCTTTTGCTAACAACACCTTTCCGTCCACTGATCGGATTAATTCATTCTGCACCCCATATTCTAGCACGGTATACAGCCCCGTAAATCACGTTGCTCGAGCACCGTTCGCAACACACTTTCGTTTGTATTTCTGACAATTCTCACTCGATGTGTAGGGTGGCCCATGCTGTCAATGTGGGTCCTGGAATTTGAATAACTCTAGATCGAAGAATGTAAGAAGCATGCCGTGTTTTTTTTTTTTGTTGTTCCGAAGCGGAATGCATCCGAAGACCCTGTGCTCGATATCACCTTTCTTACGTCGATCGCTGGCTGGTTTCTAACCTGTTTTTACATCATCAGGTTGAACACTTCGCTGAGTGCCGTGTAGATCATTACCAGACACTGAATGAGGTGCACGTGTCTGGATTTGCCAGGCAGGCTCAAAGTAAAGTAGTGGCTGGAGAGACAGCGGGCGGCTATCAGACCGCTCTGTTCATCTCTTCCTGCCCAGAAACGGTTGAAGCGGACTATTCAGCTCTTGGGACCAAGATGGAGGCCATCGGATACCCGAAGCTGGACCTTCCTCGAGAAGATACCATACCCGTGACCTCGAAAAAGTATGCATGGGTCACGGTTTTGCGAGACAGCCTGCTGCACGCCGACCGAAAGTGCAACTATCACTATCGCTGAGGTGGAAGTTAACGAGTATACGTAAAACCTACTTTGGACATAGACGCACCGTCTGCACCATTGTTCATCGTGACAACATTTCCAACACCAAGGGTGGACAACCTTGACACTCAATATCCTTGACTAGAGCCTCGACGCTGTGATTGACGTTTCCTTTAACGATACTTCTTCTTGACCCCCCGTCCAGACTTCAGTGAGCGCACGGTAACCCATTTCATCTTCTTCGCTGCCTGCTGGGTCCCTTGCACCACTAACCGGAAACGACCATCCAACCTGTGACAAGGACAGGTGTACCGATGAAGGCGACCTGTAGAACGCGAGAGAGTCCCCTCCAGAAGTAGTATCCCCGGAGAAAGCGTGCCGCGAGTCATCAGGACAGTAGTAACGTGACGACGCGTGTAAGTTAGCACTCGTGACAAAAATCGTGTTAGAAAGTAAATGCAACCATTCTGAATATCCCGGACTCGGGGACATATCCCACGGGCGTGCAATCCCGTTCTGCACAAAGGTTCAATGCTCATGGTATCAGCAGTTTCGACAAGCTCACGCAGTCCAGATGTAGCGACTCCAGGGACGATAACGTGAGGGGCACCTCCCCCACCCTCTTCTAGGGGAGCACCGGCGGAAAGCGAGCCAAGTCTTTTCCTGTAGGCCACATAGGACGTAGAAGAGTGCGAGGATAAAATGCATAGATCGGAAAGGATGGAGTGTGGCACACGTACAGGGGTTGGTTTACGACATTAGCTTCAGGTTTGTCAACCACGTTAATGGCAACAACCCTACACATTTAACAGGTCCGATGATTTCCGCCATTCGAGGCATGATACTGTCGTCGGCAGTAACAACTAAGATAACAATGTCAGTGGCGGAAACTCCACGCGCACACGTGGCTGAGAAAGCAGCATACGAAGACGTGTCCAGACACTCATTCCTAACGGAACAGGGGCAACGATAAGATGCCGCGTGATTCAGCTTCCTTCGAAAGTAGGGACGTAAGAGGAACGGTGATTATCGAGAAGAGTAGTTTTGCCGTGATCAACACGCCTCATTATGGCCAAAGTGGGAGGACGGGTGGGTAGAAAATGGAGGTTTTCAGAGGGCGATCTGTTTAAAAAAAGCTGGAATCAATAGAACACTCTAAGATAAAGAGAGTCCAGAGTGTCGAGATCTGCAGGACGCTTGCTTACAGAAATGGGTTAACGGCGACGGATGATAAGGGAGGGAACACTGCCGACCACGATCATCAGAAGACTTTTCGTACATTCCTACTTGGTCCATCCTGCGTGTTGAAGTGCACCTTTGAACAAACGAAATCAGTTCACTGTATACGGGGACAATACTAGTAGATGGACCATACACAAGCGAAGATAGTTTGGCTAATTGCCCAACCGAAACAGCCGACGAGATAAAGAGATCTACTTGCACCTACTTGGGATGGAATCTACAGCCGCTTTATCTATTCATCATCACACAGCGATTGACTTTGGCTATGCTGCTTCTCTTTGTTACGACAAAGCCGCGTTCAGAATGAAGGAGACCACGTTCGTTGTAATTTAATTTAAACAAGCGGAGAGGGCTAAGCTCGGTTTAGAACTGCGGACGAAAAGAAGCGCATTCGTTGAGCCGCGGCGGAGCTGGACGTGATGTAAGAAGAAATCTAAACTGAGGTTGCAGAATGGAGGCATTGAAATGGAAGGAACCACATTCGCTAGGCTTTGCTTGGCATCGTCATCAGACGAGGTGAGGAATGAGCCGGTAAGCGTCGGAATCAGGAACTCTGGCTTCTGACCGAAGAATCTGCCCAACACGTCTAATTTTGATCGGACCTCGTCGCGATGTGTAGTTGTCAACGCATGAGACTGTCCTTTTCTCGATGACGAGCGTCACATTTTCCACGGGTGCAGCGGACAAGGCTTGCATACCACCCGCAGCAGCACCCGACGACGCAACTGTGAACATGGAGTGAACCCCAAGGCGACAACCAGGTGTACGTTGTTCACAGTACCAAACCCATCACCAGATTGGCGATATCAAGTGCTTAGGTATAACCATGGACTACGACGATAGAAGCATCAATTACTCGTCAAGAAGATGGACACCACACCTTGATTTCTCGGATGAGTGAGAAGACTGAGATGCCGCCAACCGCTCATTGCATTGCGGTCAGCAGAGGGAATTTCCGCGGTGGTGTTTGAATAACATTGAGATTGAGATCGCGTAAACAACCTCACGGCAGAAATATAAAGTAGTGGCCCGCGCAGTCGTCCGAGCTAGAGAGGCGGCTGCATTGCTTATCAACTCGTGGGCGAAAAAGTAACTTCATCGTGAATGGCCATGGGGAATGTCGCTGATAGTTGGCCCGCATCGATTGAAACGAGGTACGGTATCGCAGCTAGTACAAGGGAAGTCGTGAATGAATAATTTAAATATTGTTGATATTCGGGCCCTTGCTATAATATGCACGCGGGTGACACCAGTCTTTCTACTTACAGGATCGCATTGAACACCAAACAAGGTTTTGGTCCCGTCAACTCAATGACCTTCGATCTACTCAACATTTGTTCACATGTGCAATTGGAGTGCGGACATGTTGTGAAGGGATTGATTCAAGGGGACAGCCGCGAGTGCTACATCTAACCGACGGGTGTCGTTGAAACCTCAATGTCAATGATGTCTGCATTTTATGACCTCCGGGGTCCCAATCCTCGAGGATGCACCCACTGGCCGGTGCCGTGGTCAGACAAGGTTCCTTTTACTGGTTGTTGCCTGTTATCTAGACAATCGAGTGTTAGCCCTGAGCTCAACAACTTGAACTTAGTCTACTTTACTCTTGAGACGCTGGAAGCACTTGTGTTGGTCCGTCAGCAAGATCCTGCGTTCGCACATCGCAGCGCTCAAGCTACTTACGGCAAACTATAATGACCTTCGCCCCCATCCACCGCTATGACAACAACTTGTGTCCCCTACGGACTGTCAGATGCCGGTACAGTGCGTTATCAAACGAAGAGCTTACATCGGCAAGGTAGCTTGTGGACTGTACAGTGCCGTATCTTGTTTCACCGAGGGCGGTCCAGAAGAAAACACGTGTACCGTTCTAAACTCCATGTTGATAGTATTCTGAGAAGTAAAGTGGCGGCGTACCGGGAATACATTCATGGCCAAAGCAATGGGTAGGGGACGGCGGGCTCTGAACGTCGTTGAGTGTTATTGGAGCGTGGATTGGCTCTCCTTATAACCCTGGAGCGAGTGTTGAGTAAGATCTGTCCTTCGATCTTGTTAGTTCAAGTATTCAACGGGGAGCAGTCGGTGATAGGGCCTACTGGACGGGCATGCATGTCATTGCCTGATTCGTTTGCAGCCCGGAATTCGGGCTGATTTTTTTTTGGTGTGGAAGGCTAAGAATGTCGCTTATTTGGTTTCCGAAGAACAGCTGTAACGATTCATTGCTGGCAAGCAAGCATTGGCAAAAGCCGGATTCCATTAATTCGCGGACAATGCGTTTGTCGCGCAACCGAGTGCACGTTTGAGATGCCTGGATAGAAAATCAAATACGACACTATCTTAGCTGTGAGTCACGAAAATGTATGAACTCGAAGCAGAACGGCATCATGGAAGGGGAGGTAATAGTGCTTGAGGTCCCCAAGCACTCAAGCACCCGGAAGTTGCCCCGCGACGAAGCAAATGATGCGTGACAGACAAATGCAGTTACGCACACGTTATCATCCTTCAGCCGGACTTGATCCTCAACCATTGCCGGATGTGATTTCATCTGAGCGGGGCTCTGTAATTGAATGAACGGACCACAGCTGTCGGTGGATCTTGCAGGCGATGATCGTGTAGCGCACCTTGCTGAAGAGAAGCGCAAGATCGTAAATGAAGGAAGATAATAAGTGCCCAAGGCGGTGGGGCATGGGAAACAGTGGGGCCGATTAAGTGACAGATTGAAAGCATCCATGTGCATCTTGACGTTGCAACGTTCTCGGGAACCCTCGTCTACCGTTGACCGTTACTGTGACGCGCAATGTCAGCCATGCTAGTGACGGCGAGTACGACCATGAAAGTGCCTTGCGGCTGTTCGAAACGACCTTTACCGGTCATCTTCATAGGCGGGCGGTGATGAAATGATCCCGATCGACGACCAACTGCGACTAGAACTTGAATGGCAAGGAGAGGATGGCGAAGGTTGCGACTGTTGCTGAACGGCTGCAGTGACTCGGCGGTATGACAGGTAAACTCGAAGCTAGATTTGCTGAACGTGAGCGGTAAGAGTTCATAGTCGAAGGAATGCGTGCGGAGGAGGCGGATGCGGTAACGATGACGGTGGAACCGTTTAGAGGGAGAAGACACGGCAGCGAGATGTCTGTTATGAGCATCACCGCGGTGGAAACACTCGGGATGAATGTATGTATTCCGGAGCAGAAGGGTGCCGTGTCCGCTATTTATGTGTGTCCGTAGCAGAGGGAACATGACGAACAGCAGTAGAAACGATGGTTGAACTCGTGCATCATCACCCATCGCCTCCGAGTCAGGCTGGAGTGACTCGGTACTAGTACTAGTAGGCCGCCTTCATCTTGCTTTACAGTACATCAGATCAATTCCAGCGATTTTACCGCTCCAAACGACCCCGATCCCAATCCTAGCTTACAGAACACGTTTCTCTTTAATATTCACCCGTTCCGTCCTTGCATCCAGACCCAGCACTGGTACTGGAGGACGAGGCTTACAGGCGCATACGTCCCTCACACAGGACGCGAAAGGAGGAGGCCACGATGGTTCCGTGCTTTCGGCCATCAATCGCAATGAGCGTAGATCGATTGAAGTGACGGTATGGCTTATATTAAGAATTGCACTGTTACTGAACGAGACGATACTACAGTGTACCACGAAACGGGTGAGCTCGCCGTACAGTGAGCTCACCTTCTGATGAGGTTGGTGCATCATATTACCTTCAAGCTGTAAGTATTGCAGGTCGCCTCAGCTGACTATACCACTAGACTTGAAAAATGAAAAACACGAGTACCACACCCACTAACCAGCAATGTAAGTCTCCGCTTTGTATGTATGCAGCATCAACGACCTGGCCAGAGTACGAAGCATGGACAACCCAGTGGAAGCCCAGGCGCAATTGGTGAGGTGTCGGATGAAACTGAGGCGTCACACCACAGTAGATGTTCTACCACCGAACTGTATCCGCCTTCGATGGCAACTTCCAGAACCGTTCTACCCTCAGAATTGCAGGTGGTGAGTCATCGTTCTCGTCCTCGTCAGCATACTGCTCGTGTGTTAAAATAGCGAGATGGCGTGCGGTCTCCCCGCTGGACGTGACAGCATGTACCTTAGCACATCTGAGAACAAGCCACTGAACCATCTGGAGACTCCGGCGTTACTGTCACCGTAATTCACCCTGGAAGTATTGCAGGAGAGTAGAGCCTTTACCAGTGAGATATGACCACGTTCCATTGCCATGGTGAATGCTGTCCCGTAAATTTCGTAGGTGAAGGCTCTGCTCACAGCAGTTTTGTGAGCTCCAGACTCCTTGGTTCCCAAGCACATATTGCAATGAAGTGAAGTGCGCTGTCTCCGAGCCAGTTTGTATGTTGATTCCCTTATGGCGGAAGAAACGAACCACAGATACCATTTCCGAAGCATCACTGGTTGACGCAGTAAGAAGAAACCGAGAAAGGGGTGGTTGATCTTGTAGAAGCAGAAACTCGAGTATGGGTACGTGCTGCATGGACAGAGTCTGTTTGATAAGCTTCCGCAGAGAGGTCTTGACTAAGCTGACGCTGTCTCCTGGAGTTTTCCTGCTGTCACCCGCATCCGCCCTCGCAGTATTGAACACGCAACGATACAACTTTTCATCCCGATTTCATCAGCCCATTCCACGAACTTATCAATCTCCATAAGCTTCACAAGTACTCGGCAGACAGACCAAACCACCTTTTTGTATGCATCGGCCTTTGGAAATTAGGTGCGGGTACCTTCCTGACGTAGTTCGTGCGTACCAATGTGCTTCACCGTGCAATCCAGTGCATCGTAGAACCTTGTTCAGCGGTTGGTCTAGCGATAAGGTATTGTCAGTAAGCCGACATGCAAAGCGCAGGCCTCAGGGACGATACACATACCCGTGGGGAGACTTGTTATGTTTCGTTGTCATTACTTGGTCCACGCTCGATCCAAGTCCATCCTCGCCACATTCATATGCTGCTAGCGTGCTATCGGAACTGTGTTCAGTCGGATATATTTCCATTGTCGTAACGCATACATGCGACTCCGGATCGTCCGAGTTGCCTTCCTCCTTGATCGGAGGTGTATCCATTTGCGCTGCCTCTGATGGCTGGCGAATGAGTCTCCTGTCGATCCCTGAATAGCAGAGTCCAGCGTACGTTCAGAAGATTTCTGAGAAACCCACCAAACGTCGGAAGTGAGCAAGAAACGAAAACGACTCTTGTGTTTGTCGAAATGGCGCCGCCCTGAGTCTGTCCGAGAGGGCTACGGCAGGCCGTCGCCTATCTCTCGGTTTGTGAGAGCTATCCGCTGCCGCGTAGTAGCCAGTGGGTTATTCCGAGTCGGTCATCGACGACATAATGACACCTTCGAGAATTGTGTCAGAAAGTGTCTAGTTGGCAGCGAAACTCTTCCAGGAACCTGGCCGCTGAGTGGGACCGAACTTTTGGGTAGGGAAGCTCAAAGGTGAATTCGATCGTCAAGTGCCACCGGCACCGTTGGAAAACAGCGACATCCGTAACATCCCCCAACATTCAGTGCGGTTTCGCCGTGCTCTGTAAAGTCTTAGGGCTGCTCAATTCTTTTTTTTTCTTTTTTTCTTTTGAAGCGATGCTGTATTATGTAGTGACTGCCGCCTGTTGCCCCCTGCCATACCCATACTCGAAGTCTCGAGTCTCGGGAACATTCCTACACCATCTCTACAACCTGTACAACGCGTCTTGGCAGCCCTGTGGGTCGCCTGAATTCATTGAGATATAGTAGTAACGTTTACCTGCTTTCAGTCTAATCCGAACCCTGACTTCCGATCCACCACTCAACACCGTAACCGAAACAGTTTACGAGCGTACCAAGTTGTCCACAAGTCGATGAGACAGCTCCCTTTCTACATCCATACCGCGCCAAGGCATCGTCAATGCGCGCAGACAGATGTCGCACGTGTTGGACAACCGTAAACGAGACGTGGATGATCGTGCATTGCCAGGTCAGTATCTTGTCAAGAAAGCTTCCACACTTCTGCAGAGCTGGGCACGTTGTGGAAATCGGCAGTTGAGCACGGGGAACATCACAGCACGTGATCAAGTCCCCCCGGAGATAGATGCGTTCGCCGAACGCATTCTGAACCGTCCACAACGATTCGGTACACACACGAACCTGAACTTGAAGGTCGGTTCGGTTCATGAAAGGTTCTGTTCGAACCGAAGTTCAGGACCAGACCCGTCCATCACTAGCCAGGTCATGCCTCCTTGTCAAGAAAGTTTCCACACCTCTGCACCACCCAGAGTTCGAGATGGAGTTGGATGCGAATTTAGTCCCCTTCGTCTGCAACACGTTCGTCCGGATACTTGTGCGTGAAAATTTGTACAATACGTATCTTCATCTGTTCTTTACCGCATTCCTTTGCTCCATCATGGCCCCCGTACTCGTCATTGGTTTTTGTGATTGAATGGCGTCGAGGGTTGGCGACTCCACCTCTGCTATGATCATATCTTATCGGAACTGATAGTACTACAGTACGATGCAAAATTCTACTAGTACCAGCAGATATAACAACATCTTATGTTTTCGCATACGACTCTTCCCCGAAATATCGCAACTGTCATAGGGAAATATAACATTAATATGTGCTTTGCGTTCAACTCAACTCCACCCCGTATACTCATCCTAATTCGCCATACTGGATCACTACACCCGGTCAATGTCCACTTCTGACTGAGAACTGCGTCGGACTCGCGATGTCTCCTCGCGGCACATTCATCGTCATCGAGGGACTTGACAGGTCCGGAAAAACCACACAATCAGCGCGTCTCCTCGACCGCATCCGGGCCACGGCCACACCGGGCGCGACTCCAAGCCCAACTTCCCCTCCCAAAGCCGTGCTCCTCAAGTTCCCCGGTAAGAGCCGCAGTCTTCTCTCTGCTGCATCGATGTTGACAACTGCATTGTCCCCCCCCCCCCCTCCCCTCCGTTTCTTCTATCCATTGTCTCACAAACGACGTCCGTTGCGGTGCACAGACCGCACGACAGCGATCGGAAAGATGATCGATGCCTATCTACGCACAGAGTCCGAGCTCGACGACCACGCCATCCACCTCCTCTTCTCCGCCAACCGATGGGAACTCGCGTGCGTAAACCCTCCCCCCCCAAACACGCTGACCTGACTTTTGTTTTGAATCGTCCCCCCTCTTCGCCGCGCTACCGATTATCAATAGACCGGCTATCCAAGCGCATCTTGCATCGGGGACGACTGTCATCGCAGATCGATATGCCTTCTCGGGTATCGCGTTCTCAGCTCAAAAAAGTCCTCGTCTTAATCTCACGTACGAGTGGTGCAAAGCCCCAGAGGTCGGTCTTCCTGCACCCGACTTGACCCTTTTCCTCGACGTCAACCCAGAGGTTGCCATGCAACGAGGTGGGTACGGTCAGGAGAGATATGAAAAACAAGAGGTACAGGCGAGGGTTCGACAGATCTTCGCGAAGATAGGAAGGGAGATGGGCGACGATCAATGGGTCATCATAGACGCAGGGCAGGAGCCAGATAAAGTAGCAGACGACATTTGGCACAGTGTCGCACCAGCGCTGGGGCGTATCCACAACCCAGTGACGGGGCTCTGGCAAGGTGAAGAAGGATCAAAACATGGAGTCTAATTCTTTGTAATACATTTCCTAACATATATATGGGGTAACGAGGGGCGAGGTCTGAGGGGAAACAACAACAGTCAAGCAAACTCGGTGAAGATGTCAAAAACAAGTCAGCAGTAAGGAGTGTTGATGTGCGTCGCAGAGCTCACAGGCAAACCAAGTAGGTGGATACGAGAAAATTAAAGCTTGCAAACACAGAAAATAAGCTACTTGAAATGCCATGCACACCTAAACAGTCCGTACCCTGTTAAAACCAGAAAACACGAGAAAATTATGCGTATCGCGTCGGCCGTCAGGATACTCAGGAACTTGCAGAAAGTCTTGAGACAATCACCGCCAGCGCAATCAGCACACCCCATCTCCACTTCTCCCAGATTATCTGACGCCAGGATGCTGTCCATCCTTGAGGGACAACCGGTTTGTTCGTGGGCGTCAACGAATTCGAGGTGTCAACCCCAATTGGCACAGCTGTCATCGGCGGGTGGACCATTCCCACATTGCGTCTGAGAATCGCCTGCTGTGGAGTTGTTGCTGAAGTAGACGATGGTATGGGTGAGGGGTACGGACTGGCCGCACTAGAGATCACCGTTGACCCAGTGTCAGTCTTCCCAGTCTCCCGCTCACCCATGTTCGGTAAGTCCCGGAGTGTGAGATCACAAAACTGCAAGCAATTCAGCACGAGAGCAATGGTCAACAAACAAGGCATAGCCATAGAAAGGAACAGGTCAGATGATGAGACGTCTATCAGTCACCTGACAACAAATCAAACAGCTACTAACGTACCTCCGGGAATGCCTCTCTAAATCGAGGTTGGGTAAGGTTGAAGGCATGGCTCTTTGCAGCAAGATTTTTCTTGTGGCCGTCTAACGAGGTGACAGAGCCAGTGGTCATTTCATCTGACAGCATGAACGATAAGAGGCCGGTCAATCTAAAGATAAGAAGTCAGCGGTTCGCTTATGGGACGGGTAGATCGGCAATAATTTGATTGACCGCAACCATCATGATCATCAAGGACGCCCGGTCATGCCGGGTAATAGATAAAATGAGTAACTTACATTGTTGCGACGCTCCAAGCCGGATTCCACTAAAATTGTCAAGAAACCTAAGAACCGATACAAGGAACTCAAAGAAAAAAAAATAGGCGTACTGTTCCGGGATGAAAATCAGACATTGAGAAACAAATCTTCTTATCTGGCTGAAAACGGCCGGACGGTGTGAACATCTAGGGAGTATTCGGTTAAAAATATCTACAAAGGGAAGAGGGAGCCAGTAACCTTGATGCCTGGCGGTTTGAAAGGGTATTCCGATGGGAAGAGGAGGACACCATGATACTCTCCGCCGGCGAAGGGTGAGTCAGGGGGGCCACGCTGCGGGTAGGTAATTGGTATAGATATTGAAGATACAAGGGAAAATCTCGCACGATCAGGTAATTCCCTGGTGAGAGGATCAGATACGGATACGGATTTTGAATCGATAACGGCAGACTGACAGGTCAGGATGTTCTTTTCGTCGGGAACTGCCCAGACAAATGGTGGCGGCTCTTTCTGCATGCTGATATACTCCTTTGTGAGCTAGATGGGGTCAATTAGAGGGCGAATCGGGAACGATGTAGAGGAGAGGTACACGTTTCTGAGCAGCCTTGCTGGCCATGGTAGAGGATGGAGATGGGGATGGGAAAGCTGGGAGAGTGACGGTTGTGGATGTGGATGAAGGTAGAGGCGCCTGTGCGGCGAGCATACGGTTTGACCACCCCACAAATATGTACAAACAATCCCTCTCAACCACGGGTAAGGTTAGGGTTAGACACTCGGACCAACCAAAAGTTGCTATGGACTCAGCTTGTTGGCAACGAATGACACTACGACGATGTCGGGCAGTCTATCCGAGTCCGAGTGAGCCACGCAGTTTCACCGCAGTCCTGCACTGCCTCACCCTATGAACACTCATCGAACGATCAAGCCCACTGCAACTCAGTGCTGTGCCCCCCTTTTTTCAGTGCGGTGTGTCAGGACCCTTGATGCTAGCCTATCATATAAAGCGGCATCTTGACTCGTCAGCCGGCCTTTGTGAATGTCTCACCACACGTATAATTGCGTGAAATCTGACAGTCGGGGGAAATCGGGTAGTACAGGCTTTCGTGTCTCCGCAAAGACAGGGGGTATTTTTACTAATCCGGTTACTCATTCATCTGCCGTCCTTTTTTCAGATCTGACTGTCCTGTACTATTAACTCTGATGGCAACGCTCCTCCCTCCACCCAAAAGGCAAAAGGTGTATCACGGCGTTCCAGAGCCAGAGCCAGAGCCAATACACCCCTTACCGAACATCGTTGTTCAGTTCGTAAATGAACATGATGGGGCATCGATCGCGCCTGCCGTCAACCTCCCCGCAAGTGTTGCACGCGAGTCCCTTCAAATACTCGTGAATCAGCTGCGCACAAAGGCAAGCAATCAGGACGTGTCTATACATCTTGATTGATACATCTACCACATAGGAAGATGAGGACCACGTGCCCTTCGCATTTCATGTGGCCTTGCCAGAGGACGCTACAAAACCTAACGCCCCGACTCGCATCGTCATCTCCAAGTCTATACAGGACGACGTGCTCAATCACCCCTCCCAGGCGTTCTCGGAAGAAAACATCCTTGTCGTTCGATGCGCGCCACAGTCCGTATTCAGAATACGTCCTGCGACACGTTGCTCGAGCACCCTATCAGGTATGTCAGTCCATCAACATGCGCCACATCAATCATGGACTTCATGCTTTGCGATGAACACCATGCAATTTCACGAGTCTAGGCCACTCTTCTCCCATTCTGTGTGCTTCTTTCTCCCCGACGGGCGCACTCCTTGCCACAGGGTCTGGCGATACACACGTTCGACTGTGGGACCTGAACACTGAGACGCCGTCTCATACCCTTATTGGTCATAACGGATGGGTCCTCTGTGTCGAATGGGATCCTGTCGAACGCAAGCTTGCCAGTGGCGGACACGATGGACACGTGAGGCTATGGGACCCCAAATCAGGAAAACCGGTAGGCGACGCAATGAAAGGTCACTCAAAGTGGGTGACTTCGCTTGCTTGGGAACCTGTACACATGTGAGCTTCCCTTGGCGAAGTTCAGACGTCAGATCACGCATATGATCCATGATGTGACAGAAATCCGACCGCACCGCGTCTCGCGTCATCATCGAAGGATGGGACCGTGCGCGTTTGGTCTACGGCAACTCGACGGCTGGAGTATACTCTCGGCGGTCACACGGCCAGTGTCAATGTTGTCAAGTGGGGAGGTGGAGGGAAAGACGGTAAAGGAGTACTGTATACCGCTAGCAGCGATCGCACGGTGAGGGTCTGGAATGCACAGGGGGTCAATCTTTTTGTTCCACATCAGGCAGGACGACTGATTACCTTATAGGGCAAGCAACTGATGATCCTCAAGGACCACGCACACTGGGTAACTACTCTTGCGCTGAACACTGACTTCGTACTCCGGACCGGTCCGTTTGATCATACCGCCAAGCGACCGACATCTGACCAGGAAGGTATGTATGATAGGCTTATGAATGCTTAGTTCATCATTCCTGTTTAGCTCAAGCACTAGCATCAAAACGATATGATGCTCTCATAGCCCGTACTCCCGAACTTCTGATATCAGGGTCTGATGATCACACCCTCTTTCTGTGGTCATTTTTCTCATCCACGTCGGAACATGGAGGCGCTAAATCAAAGCCCTTGAATCGACTCACAGGACATCAACGCCAAGTATCACATGTCGCTTTTTCCCCTGATGGGCGGTGGGCCGCAAGTGCGGGTTGGGATAGCGCTGTGCGCCTCTGGGATTGTACGGGAGGATCCGGTGGGTCTTATGTCCCCCCATTGTTGTCTCGCATGTTCATTCCGAGTGTTTTCATTTAGGGAGCATGGGCAAGTTCGTAGCGACCCTTCGTGGTCACGTTGGTCCTGTATATCGAATCGCATGGAGCGCGGATTCGAGAATGGTGGTCAGTGCGAGCAAAGATAATACTGTCAAAGTATGTCCCGTCTTGCGTACGATCATTCTCGCAATCCGGTTGACCGGTCCATCCTGTTCGCTCAGATCTGGGACCTTAGAACCTATAAACTCAAAAATGATCTTCCGGGACATACGGACGAAGTGTATTGTGTCGATTTCGTTGCTGACAAGATTGTTAGTGGGGGACGGGATCGGACAGTAAAAATGTAAGCTGTAGGTTCACCGCCACTTCGCAAACTAATACGTGCTATAGATGGAAAAACTAGACTGGTATAGATCGTCAGTGGTTTGCATGCAAAATGGAAGGTTTCCAGGATAACAACGAGCGAAACCTTGACATATTTGATGTCGACGTGCAATGATCCATCTTTCCAACGGCGAAACGCACAGCGCTTACTTGTCAGAACGTCTGTACCTATGCGAAAGGTGTGCTGCAATTCCTGACCGAAGTACTCAATCTTATGAGTGGTATGTATGGCCGGGTCCTTTACAACAAATACCTCGGCGTGCAAGTTTCCAGGATTGGCGTTTACTTCGATCGCTAACCCGCTCGTCAATTCCCCGACGCGTGGCTCATGCCCTAGTACTAGCTTTCCCTATACAATATAGTGCCCGACAATGTCCGATAACCACTGCGAAAATTGACGGGATATTCTGAGTGGTGTTATCGAGGATTAACGAGGTCCTCTCAGGGTTTTGTTCGTTCGCATGCTTGCAGGCTGTGGCGAAGGATAAGTTGGACCTTCTACTATACATGGTATTGAAACATGTGAGTGCGGTGTTCCGCCTGGCTATACTGACGATGATTCACTCATTGACTGACTGAGATCGGCTATTCGCCGCAGTTAGAACTTTGAGACGGTTCACTAAGATACATTCTGCACTCAGAAAGGCTCGTATACACAGATGCTGTCGTTTTGCATACACCAGAGGAGTTCCTATCATTCACCCCCTTTTTAGCATTTACACTCGCCAGGCTTGCAGGCACAACTAGTGCGACCAAGCGGGAAAACACATGAGAAGGGGAGATCATAAAGGGTATTCTGGACGACGTACTCTGCTCCGCAGTGGCAATTCGGATTTCCACAACTCGGGGTCGAGCCCTGAGGCTTCGAAGTTGTGTTCTGAAGTAATAGTCAGTACACGATCATCTTTCAAAGGGAAACATGGGAGTCGAACCACTGATGAAGACATGCCTTCGCTTTGATTAGAGTGTCGGGTGCAACACTGGTGCGGGCGTCCACCCCCTTTTTATAATAATTGAGATATTTATTATTTACGCACGCATTTTGTTGACTCTGGTGTTTACGGGATCTGAGATCAGATCAGATATGGCATTGACTCATCAATACTCGAGACCAACACGTCCAGAGCAGCGAGTTGCCCCCACGGAATTTGTGACGAGCATGAGCCAGTTGCTTCATTGAACATTATAGAGTTAGATGTGCATACCTTCGACAATCCTTCTAGTCATCGAAAGTAGTTTGTGGTCATATCTCTCAGCAACGGTCACCTTTCCATTTCCTTCCCCTATCCATTGGATTCATCCAATGCCACTGCCAAGAATTGAGGGTGCCTCTAACTTGGCGGGTCTGTGGCGACTGGATCTTTACTAGTCCCTTTGTAGGAACCCGAGAACGATTAGTATTCGGCCGCATAGGCGGGTCCGCAGCCCACCGGGTACACTCATGGCGCGACTCTTTTGCTTCCTAACTGCTGTGATATTTATGTATTTAGCAGACCATCGGACGGCATTACTGGCCGACTAGCTCAGTTGGTTAGAGCGTCGTGCTAATAACGCGAAGGTCTTGGGTTCGATCCCCACGTTGGCCAGATTTTTTTTATCTGACAATAGGTGACAGAGATTCCATCGTCATATCATATGCAAACGCCAGGACTACTGGCCGACTAGCTCAGCTGGTTAGAGCGTCGTGCTAATAACGCGAAGGTCTTGGGTTCGATCCCCACGTTGGCCATGTGACTTTTTTTTCTATGGGCGAGCAGGTGAGGGAGACTTGCTTTATTTGGGTTTGACGGATTTGATAGCAGTCTGAGCAGGCGGAGGACGCTCGGGCCGCTAATTTTGAAAACTCCTCGTCTTTGTCGACGCCCAAGAGAAAATTCCCGTTCTCAAGTACGATCTGACCGTCGCCACCGTCGCTGGCGATGTCGTCGGGCAATCCATCCCACTTCGTTTCATTCCCATCGTCAGAGTCCGTCTCCATCCCCTTGCTGCCTGTCCCCCACCTTCCTTTTCGCCGCATCTCTCTCCCAACTACACCCAGTTCTGTCCTCGCTGCTCACAGGCAGTCTGTCGCAAGTTTCGCTTCGTTCGACTCACTCGCAGAGGAGTCAGTCGTTGTGCATCAGCCCCGTCGGGCAAAGCGCAGGTCGCTTAATCCACCTACAAGGTCCCACAGACGAACCCTGGCTGACGAGGACAGACAGGCAAAGCGGTCTAAAATCATTGCAGAGTTCTACGCCACCGAGAAATCCTACCTCGATGGTCTTGATCTCGTTTACAATGTGTGTTTATGCCTGCCGTAGAAATGATTGCTCATTCATTCTGGTTAGCATTTCCTAACGCCCATCCTTCGATCGCTGGATACATCCAAACCGCTGCTGACACGAAACGAACTAACCACACTCTTCTCAAACTTTATCGACATCTGGAACTTTCATCATACATTCTTTGCTGCGTTGTCCAGACGCCTCCACCCAACCACCCCAACGTCTAACCATCATACCCCACTTTCATCCCTGCTTCTCGCGCATTTTCCATATCTTTCTCTATATGCACCATTTATCACGGCCTTTCCTACCGCGTTGGCTTTTCTGACCTCGCTCTCACAGCCTTCCACGCCAAATGCAGCCTTTGCAGCCTTCGTGCGAGCCCAGGAATCTCACCCCATGTGCGCACATCTTAGGTTGGCAGACTACCTTCTCACACCAGTACAACGCTGTCCACGATACCTCCTGCTGCTCAAGGACTTGCTTAATTCCACCGATCCTGATGACCCTGAATGGGAGAAGCTACAAGAAGCCCGGGGGTTGGTTGAGAAAAGTACGCTTGCGGGTCTGTAATCCTGGCACGCAGATATTTGACTGGTTTTACGGACAGTCACAGTTTCTCTGAACACGTCGCTTGCCGCTCATGCGCAAATACTTGCACTGATATCTTTGCAGCGCAACACCCGCGACCTGCCACCAGTGCTTACCCCACTTGTTGCGCCGGGAAGGCAACTCATCAAGCGTGGTACGCTGATACGATCAGGCGGCGAAGGCGAAAGCGCGGGTCGAAAGCCGTTTGAATTTTTACTATTTAGTGATTACCTGTTATGGCTTGAACGCGAAGAAATGGGTATAGGCGCCTTCGTTCATGATGGAGGAGGCCAGAGCCCTCATAAGAGAAGGATATCGGTGAATGCACTCGGTGGAAACGATGAAGAGAAGTGGTGGTGTAGGGGTCACATGAGTCTTGTCGACATGGAGGTAGTCATGGTCGTCAATCGGCCCAGTGGTGTGGGAGGTGGAGGCGAGGAAATGGTCGAAGTGCTAAGTCCAGAGGGATCATTTGCCCTGCATCATGGTACGCCCTACCCTTTCCCCGTGTTCATCGGTCTTCATGCACCTGTTCTCAGGTTCATTTCCGCCTAGCACGGAGGATTCTAACAGTCTCAGCTCTTGGGTAGACTCCATTCGGACAGCACGTTCCGCACGTCTAGCAGCACTCGCATTGTCAAATCCTGACTCGACTCTGTCAGCCAGTACCTCGGGTGTTCATCTCAGACGCGCGCTACGCGCGTTTGCCAGTGAGAGCGACGACGTTGACGAGGAACAAAAGGCCGAAGGGACAGGACGTGGAAGTGAGGTGTCTCTCAAAAGTCCGCAGGCAGATTTATCATTGCCCACAACCATTCCCACCCGCCTTCGTCGTGCGCAGTTGGATAGTTTTCTCCCGCCGGTATGGATTCCGGATGTGAGGACAGATACATGCATGAGGTGCGGACGACCATTTGGGTTTGTTTTAGACCTGAGGTTAGGTGACGTCTTTGGGTGGGGGTTGGGAAAGGGGAGTAATAGTGGAACTGAAGGCAAGCAGAGATCAGAGGTCGAAGGCGACGGGAACGAAGGGCACCAAGTTGTGAAAAGGTCGTCAGGAGGAGGTGCCTGGAGAAGAAAACATCATTGCAGACTTTGTGGACGTGTCGTTTGTGCAGCGTGCTCTGAAAAGGTATATTCCATCTTTCATTTAATTCCATTACTGCGAGCACTGACTGGTTTCCGCGAGACATTCTACATAGCCCAATATGATCATGATACATCACCTGGACACAAGAAGCCGAAACCGAAACCTGCTCGTGCCTGCGAGGGGTGTTATGAAGCAGCATTCCCGCTCATTGTGCCGCCGCTAACTGGTCCGGAAATTTTCTCTCCTGCACCGCAACAACAATCATCTAGCCAGACACCATCGGACCAACCTTCCACGCCGCAGGCAGACGACGACCTCGACACGCATCATGGCATTCAACCATGGTTATCCATTCCATCTCGTCAGGCAGCTAGCGCAGACGTTGGCGAAGCTCTGATGACGATGAACCTCAGCCACTCCCTGGGAGCGTTGAGCCGCAGTCCCTCGCGAGCAGCACTCAGCGCCAGCCCCTCACGTGTCGGGCTGAGCAGCAGTCCTTCCCGAAAGTCACGTCTTAGTACGAGCCCTACAAAAGCGAGCAGCCCTCTCAGGGATATGCACACCCAGGTACACGGAGTAAATGTGGTATCAGGGAGTGCTACGAGCAGCCCTTCAAAGCGCATCATACATCTTCCTCGAATCTCTTCTGGGGATTCGGATCCGAACCCGCCTTCTCCTCTTTCCGTCCTGCACGCCGAAGACCCATCGGACAGCAGTTTGAGCCAAGACGCACGTCAAGAGGGCCTCCATGAATACACCCCAGCTCGTCCAATCCGGGTACGCCCCTCCCCATCGCGTCCGCGGAGTTACCACGACATTCTCGAGGATTTCAGTCTACACGAACGTGGGATTAGCATACCCTCCTCGATTTCGAGTGCCCCCGGGGCCGGTCTCGGTTCGGTGAGAGAGGGGGAGGACGAGGCTGCAGGAGGAGAAACCGAGGGCGGGATTGGAAACGTGATTCGCCCACGCGATCGATCACGAGAGGGATTTTCTGTCGATGTTTTTGACGACGGACACTCGCAAGAGAGTGTGGGGTCGCCAGTGACTCGACAGGATCTAGAGGAAGAGGGCGCAGCTTCGAAGGAAGACACTGCGAAACGGAAGAAAAGGTTCTCATTGCCTGCCGTCGCGTTGCAAACTGCGCCGGTGTTTGGACGTGTTCGCCAGGATTCGGAGGGGAACAGCGCGGAGAGGAGACGGTCTGCTCTTACGCACGGAGGAGAGAGGGACAAGAACAAGAAGGAAAGGCAAGGGGAGAAAGAAACTTCCGCAGTGGGATTACTCATGGAAGTGCTCCGTGGAAAAATCAGGTATCCGGCAAGGAACTGATGGCAGGACAGCTGTTACCAGCCTCACTCAAAGAGACTGCTTCACGCGTAATTCATGCGCCGTTCGTGTACTTTGTTCGTATGTAGACATATAATATAGGCATGTGAAACATTTATTGAATGGAGGGCGAAGCCTTGAAACAAATGCCCACAAACCAGTCGTATCCCAGCAAAACAAGACTACAAACAACGTTGTTGTGAAGGCCAAGTCAAGGAGCACGGGAAGCAGGATATACATTTCGCCTATGGCAACCAGGCTCCCCCTCCCGTCTTGCCAGCGTCAGATGCGTCCTCTCCCTTGGCTAGACACCTCCGCTGGTGCCTCTGCAGAGAGTCGGGTCGAGCGAACTGCGACCCACAGCTCGGGCAGTGTACCTTGTCCTGCATGTGTACGGCAAGAATATGACGCGCAACGCTCATCCTTCGCATCGATTTCTGACATTTTCCCCAGAGACACACCTGCGCTGTCTTGTCTGCCTTGAGTCGGACTGCATGTGCAGCCTGCAAATGTTGCCCGATCGCATTTTTAGTGCCCGCCACGACTGCGTCGCACGGGCTAGCGCCGTCGGACCATTGACACCGATAGAGAGACGTAGAGAAAGCGCTCCATTGTGTGCTCTCGGGACTGCAAGGATATGGTATCTGACGTGAGCGGGCAGTCAAAGACTGAGTCTGCAATCGGGACGCCTTGGAGCATTTGTTCGATGAACGAGCGATCGGGTTTCGGACGGGATGGCTCTCCGGGACTGGGTGCGGATTACTAGTCTCCCAAAGTCTAGTAGGCGTTGTCTCTGCGCGGACAGGGGGGTTGCAGGGAGCAGGTGGTTGCCAAGAATACGGCACAGTGTCAGAAGGAGGAAGTCGGTGCAAATATGAGGTATCAAGATGACGTGTGTCGTTCTGCCAGTGGCTTTGTGCGCTCGCTGCGGGTGGACAAGCGAGTGGATTTACAGACCAAGCAGACTCAGGTCCGTACATTGCAGACAAGCCCAGGGCACTTTCATGAGGTATCCATGAAGTATGAGCATTATCTGACATCAAGATATTAGTACTTGATAAACAAATAACAAATCTCACAATTTACCTGGGGTTATTTGTGATAAGTCTGCTAGCCAGTCAATTGTGCTGTCCATTGCACCGCCGTTGTGCAAAACGCTGCAGGATGATGATTACTCTCGTAAACTTTGAACGTTAATTCCGTCCAAGGCTCACCGAGGATACATTGTGATAATCTCCATGGCAGAGGGAATATTGACTGAATCCTGCTCGTCGAGGAAGGGGTTCATTCTCCTACTGATGTCTGTGGGCCACTGAAGCACAGACGCTCTGCCTCTCACCTTTTATCTACAAACGTACCTTCGGAGAACCTTCGCTGGGAGACATCTATCCAAGCCGATCTCCACCCTGCCAACAGAGCATCAACATATACCAAGGGGATACGGCCAATAAGGGCCTCAGGATATGTTCGGCTGTCAAACCTTGGAAGCTAGGCGATGAGCTTCCGTGTCGCCACCCATCGAACAGGCGGAGAGAGACCCAAGTAAAGTAAACTGGCATGATAGGGCAATCAATCGTACTGTTCAGGAAACGGAATGAACGTTTTTGTGTCACTTGCCAACCTCTGATACGGCAAGCCAGTCCGGAAAAAATTTGGCCAAATCCATATGCTTTGCTGTGACGGGAGAAATAATTGTCAACGGAAGCGCGTGGGTTGGTTGGCAAGCTGAAAAATGCACACGGAGAGAGGCGAGCATTGGCTCGAATCAACAACGTCTGCGTTTTGCCGTTAACACCGAGCTGCTGTGCTTTGCCAACAGCCAAGTCGCACGAGGCAATGGAGCGCTGTCGGTGCAAGTAACACGACTTACTTTTTACATATGGCATAACGTTCTGCGGTCGGATCGATATAAAACCAGATCTCTATGGAGACTTGGCATGATCGTCCTCCAACATGATTAATGTTGGCGTGCAATTGATTGCCAAGGGAGACTGGGAAAGTCATTGATTCCGGAGGGGCAGCACTCCAAGGGGATCACTTTACACAGGCACAGTCTGGAGGCCTTCTTGCTGCGTGGCCAAGTCCGCGCCCGTAGCCGCATCGCTTGCTAGGATCCAACGAGTGTATTCTATAATGAACTAATTGCGTGAATGCCATGAGCCGCGTTGGACCGTCATAGACTTTATTAAAACCGTCATCAATTATCATAAGCGCTATAAACCATATACCATGCTGAATGCGAATGATAGCATCCGATAGATTAACGTGATGAGAGTAGACTAAGGAGAAATAGGTACTGGATAATTATGAGGGACCATTACTGGGGCGGGGTAACCTGAAGCGATTCTCGATGCATCAAGAATGTACCTAGAATTCGGCACAATAATTCAGTAAATTATCACATACGGATAGGTATACCTTACGGAAAGTTATGCATGTCCAGGGGATCGTTTGATATGGTCCATCAAGGTGTTCTCCCTCGTGAACGTCTGTTCACAACGTGGGCAGGCCCATTTGACGGGAATATGCTGTTCCTTCATATGCCTTTCGAGGCTGGACCTCTTCATTGACCGAATAGTAGTGCAATCGTGCCAAAGACACAGGTACTGGTGCGAGTCGTCTGTGACGCCATGTTTATGATGTAGGTGTGCCTTGAAGTCCCTCCCCTTTACAAGGTCGGAACAGAGCGTCCCCTGGTCGACCCACTGACAGACAACTACCTTTTCGTCAATAACATGCCTGTTAAAGGTGATCATGTCCTTTGAGGAGTCGTACGTTGAGTTGAGCTGAGACTGAAACAAAAGGAAAAGAAAATGGCATACCGTCAGCGTCCAGTCTTGATCGTTTTGAAGATATTCGTTAGAGTTGCCCATGATTAATGCTCCAAGACTCCCTCTTTACGATGTCGGGCAAGGCGTACCGGTCATTCATTGTACCGTCGAACATTTTATACCAGCCTGGCCCATACGAGCCAACTCCTTCGGGGAGCTGCCTTGGCAATGGAAGGGCGTCACGCCAGGGATGCCAGCCCTCCATTAATTCCTTGAAAAGGTATCGTTAACATCATGTTAAAATCGTATGTTGGGGCCTTTGGTTGGCAGAACTGCGCAATGGATCATTGGCAAAGAGAGATCGTTGGCCGAGGACTTGTTGTATCTCCTTGAAAGAGTAGATAAGAATTTAATGATTTGAAACATGGAGTCGGGGACATTGCTTTGGTGGTGAAAGGGATGGCAACGGAACCTAGCCAATGCCAGGATTTGGCGCCCTAACCTTATTCGCACTCTCCATCCTCCCTAGGACCCTAGCACAGCGATTCGTTATTTGACCAATTTGTTGCGACGTCCAAAACTACCAAGCGTCTTGTGAGCGCAACGAGTCCTCGTTGAACCAGCTCGTCCTCATACGAGCGACGAAGAGCGTGCTGACCTCGAAATGGTACACCTGGTAAATGAACTGAATCGCAAACTTATCTGTCTGTATCGTTCAATGGGCTGATTGAAATATCGTGGGCTCTACCTGTCAGTTTTCTCTTCTCTCATGGCCAGTCGATGTACACGATTGTCGTTCAGATACTAACCTAGTCCCAAGGTGACCGGCGGTTAGGACGTGTTCAAGCGAAAAACCTTACGCGGTATGGGGTCCTAAATTGGACAAAATAACTGCTAGCGTTTGTTCCATGGATATATACCTCACCTGTTTCACCTGACATGTGTACAGTAGACGGTCCAGGACGGTCGTATCATAGCCACGGAACTGTGGTGTAACCGAACCTATGATACGACTGTTCCGCGTTGTCTGTGTGCCAGGGATGGACCCTACTGTCAATACAGAAATTTGGCACGCCTTTTCTCGTTGAATGCTGTCTGGGTCCTGTTTCAATCTATGAGAGCATCCATCTAGCTTAAATCGGTAAAGGGCAACACATACGGCACCCCATAATTGTTTCTTATCAGTGCAATGGGATCATTCCAATCCCAGACTGAATACAGCTCGGAGCAGAAATCCACAGTGTTTTGACCGCGAAGGATGGTCACGAGCTCCAACGGTCGGTGGTCCTTTGACATGCCAAAAATCGATCCCGCGAGCATCTATACATGACCGCCGTAGATCAGCTCCATTGTACGGTTGAAATCTCCGGATAAAAAGGGAAGAGATGCCAGTCGGTCAATTCCTGGACCTGGTTGGTGCGCGCTCCGGGGTTTGGATGCTGATTCAAAGGGAATTCGGAGAAAGTTGGACCCCGAAAGTTTTGTCCGCCGCGGCGAGGTCATCATGATGTTCTGGTGGTACTTTCCCCTTTCTCCATACCCTCAGCTCCATTCAAACATTTTGGATAACGATTCCAAGTTTCGTGGCCGTTTCGCATGCAGGTCTTGCTCGATTGGGGGATGCTCGTGGTTTCTTCGGACTCGGGAACGAACACTCTTATTTTCTGTCATCGATAGCTCTGAACAGCATGAAAATCTTTTGAAGGTCGGGGTCAGCGCGTAATGGGTCAAAGCTACTGGTTTTACTAGGTGAGCTAGAAGTTAAAGTTGTGAGTCCCAGCATTTGAAGTCGCCCCGCTTACACCGCATCCCCTGGCTTGAAGATGATGATGAGGGCGTAGTCTGTCCTGATAGTGAATATGGTTTGCACGTGGTGTCAAGTGTGTCCTTTGGGGCTGTTCTCAAGATCTCCTATCGTTGCCTCACGATATGAGTTCACTTCCCGAAAACGTGCGCAGGCGAGTGTCTATGGTCTTCATCCTGTTACAAGCACAATTGACACTTGGGCAGGTCTTGAGATCTCCGCAAAATCCTTGTTCACTGGCAGGAGGGATATGCAAGTGACTGTCATAGTGATGCATTGTCCATGAGTGTGTGATCCTGGTGATCATTTACTTCATCAGTCATGGTTAGTATCTTCCAACGTCATGGGATACGATCAAACTTTGACACTAATTTCAACAAATGCGTCAAGAGCACCGCGAGATGTACGATACTTGATACATTCCGTATCTTACTGATCAAAACTACAACCATCTCAAACTCAGGTTTAGTGCAAGAAAGACCCTTTTCACTTTTTTTGTTTGCCATTGTCCCCTTACAGCCCTCAAATAGTCTTCCATACAGGCTTCTGGTAACAACATTACCTACTGTCCTACAATGTCAGACATTCTGCAAGACATGCTAGCGGCTAGCCTCAGATTCATCCAAAATCTTTGGATTCAATTACGAAGCGTCACTCCGCGCTCGCGGGTTTGAAACTCGATTCGATTTCCAAGGAAGCCAACTTGGTTGCATGTCCGGACTGCAGTGGCATTGGCGCAGCGCTTCCACAGGCTTGAAATATGTGCTCCAAGGGCAAACTGTGGTAAGCGCGCATGCCAGCATCAATGGCTTGGTTCATTCTATTTTCTCTGATCGCATTACCTCAGGTGTGACCTAGTATTGTGAGTCAACGACCACACAACGGTAACGTGGCGAAAGTGGGGCCTCCGAAATAACAAGAAGATTAAGGAAGGGAAGGGCTACTTGCCATATGGACCATTTCGTAGAAACTGGGAAGATCGTTGGTTTCGAAGCATCAGTAGGACCAGTCATTGTCCAGAAATGGCAAAAACGGGCCAGAGTCTTGGAGTGCCTCCTGGCCTTCCTGCCAAGACTGCGGGGAGCGGATATGTATTCATGGATGGGTCGACGCCCTGGAATACATGAAATTGCGGTAGAGTTGTCACCACAGCTAATGATAATGATAACTATTCCTTGTGGGCGCATTTAGCGCGCACTGCAAGCTCCGAGCCAGAAAACTCATCCATGGAGATTGGCTGAACAATGCAGCTACCGTCTGGAGCGACCTGATGCACCCCTGCCCCTCGTCGTACGTTTTCGTTCTCTCTCTTCTTCCCGTGCCCTGGCATTCCGTTGTCTCGGGTCGATAACCTCGTAGTCCCGCTCCGCCTTTCTTGTCTCTTCCCCATCATCCTTTGGAAAGCGAAGAGCATGGTTCATGAACCCTCGGTCATCATCAACCTCCATGCCCCCATCCACCTCTTGGGGCTTTATTTCACCTTCTCCATCTCCATCTCCGTCTCCATCCACCTCGCCTTCGCCCTCATCTGCGCCCCCAGTAGAGGTCGATGAAGCTTGCAGCATACCCCTGAATTTGTTCATCGCTGCAAGTACGTCCCCTTCATCCTTACGTCCCTGCCCCTTCTTGTGCAGCCCACGCCCTTTGGAATACTTGGCGAGCTCTTCCGCCAGGTATGATTTTTGTGTCTTCGTCTTCTTTTTCTTGGCTTCTTCATCACTATCCTCACCGCCCTCACGTCGTCGAGTGAGTCTACGTATTTCAGCTTCCATCTTTTCGATTTCGGAACGACGTGTATCACTGCGTACGGCGAAAATGGGGCTCAGCGCTACTAAAGAGGATTCTAGAATGCTGTGTTACCTAATCGATACCTTGTCTTGCGCATGCTTGTCCCTGATTTTGGATACGTCCGTAACTTTTCCCTGTGTTTCCTTGTCTCCCTGTGGATGTTTCATAAACAAAGACGTCATTGCTTGGTTGTCACACACTTTTGACGGTGGCACCGGGGTACTTCCGGTCCGTTCTTGCCTCTCAACTTGTTTGGGCGGAGATTTCAAGATATCTGGCATCGGTATTGGCAATGCCTGTGAGTCTTCGATCACTGTAAACCCAGCAGCCGGGAAGATACATAGTTCATTACCAAGTAGCAAAAAAAAAAAACACTCACAATCAGGTCGTGCTATGACTTTTTTCTTCAGTACCACAAATTCTTCATCTTCAGTCTCGGCGCCTTCGTCGTTCCCAAAGCTCAATAATTTCACGTTCCTTAAAGTGGGTTGCGTCGATTATTGGATGACCGTAGCAAAGACGTGTTACTGACTTCTTGGCACCCTTGCGTCGTTCCGCTTCTTCTCGTTCACGTTGTGCAGCTTCACGGGCACGCTGCTGCACACGTTTCTCAGCAGCTGTGATGCGCGGTATGATATCAGGGAATGGATTATCGACGATCGAAATAAATTTGATCTTCGGTGGGCTAGACGATGTCGACATTAGCCCAACATCAAAAGCACCCCCGAAAAAAGGGGAACCAGTGGATTCATACTAGAGTGGTCTTTCATTCTCGCCCAGCTCTATGACGGCTGCTTGTCCGGATGTACGCAACAAAGTAACATGAAACAACGTACCCATCTCTCCGATCTTCAAGGCATCTTGACGGCATCACGTCAATAGTTGGCCCTATGAACGGAGCGTTCGAGGACGTACTGTACAGCGTATCACCCACGACCCTCCCGAACAGCGTATGCTTGCCATGTAGTTCATCCGCTCGGTCTTGTGACAAAATATCAGTCACGCACCACCCTGAGAACGACGAATACGTACCGAGCGTGATAAAAAACTGGGAGTCGTTCGAGTTCTTTGTGCCACTGTTCGCCATGGCTACAAGGCCGCGATGGGTAAACCGTAACCGGGGGTGGATCTCATCCTCGAACGGTTCTGAGAGGAAGACGCACGCATGCGTTGTTTCGATGAATCAAACTCGATTGAAACACAATCACGTACCACCGTAGAAAGACTCTCCGCCTGCACCACTACCTGTCCTGTCCCCAGTTTGGACGAGGAAACCGGGAACGACTCTGAGTTGCGGTGAAACGGTGTGGGTCGTTGGCACGGTATGCCGAGAACCCAAGTCCCTACCTATGGAATATGACACCGTCGTAGTATCCTGCCAGTAAACACAGGGTCAGTGGCAGGCCGTAGGGTGCACTGCTTGTACACACCCTCAAGCGCAAGTGCTATGAAGTTTCGGCATGCTTTCGGTGTTTCCTTGGGATGCGACACCATTGAAATCGCGGAGCCGTCTTATGGAAAGCTTCGTGCATACCTTTGACCATAACTCAATATCGATCTCACCAACAGTAGTGTTGAGGATAACGCGTCCATGGGTTGGTAGAGCCATGAATACTAGCAGTACATAGTGTACAGGCTGGACTCCTCCTCTTCCGGTAAAACCAATCGCATTATGGTTAGGGTTTGATCGACAATACCATTCACCAAACTTTACACGACGATCCCTAAACCCACGTTGCTATCTGCGAAGTGGAATACCATCTTCATCTAAGACGGAGCACTTCCAGTCGAAGCGTATGCGTGTTGCTGTGCTCCCGCCCCAGCTCCGACACCCATCTCTGAGAACTGATGCTGTAAAGCTCCAACTGCATAGTCATACCCTGCTCCTTGTCCATATACTGGGGATTGAACAAATCCATGTCCACTCCCACTGCCCGGTCCTCCGCCATACGGAGGTCCTAGGCTCTGTGAAGATTGCGCAGCAGGCTGAGCAGACGAATAACTGTATGGCTCTCCTGCCCCGCTCTGTGCTGGTAACTGCGTATTACCATGAGAATTAGTATGATACCCATATGATCCTTGAGGTTGCGATGTGGAAGAAGTGGGTGAGTGGTAGGATGATTGGCTAGCACCGTTTGGCTGAGACATCACTTGGGGTCGAGACGCAGTTTGCGTCGGTGAATGCGACTGCCCTTGAGGTTGAGCGCCTTGTTCTGGACGAACTGATCCTTGCGGCGAGACTTCTTGCGGACCATCCGTCACTCCAGGAACTAAGAAGAAATAAACAGCTCCAGTGGGATCTTTGCCTCCCTGGGCGTAGTATTGTGCCCATGCTTGAACGTTTGGATCCGCGTACGTAGTATGCGGATCATACACGTATGGTGGGCCGGACTGCTCTGGTCCGAGTTGATGTTGCCTCTGAGGTTGGGCCGCCTGTGTAACTTCAGTTGCTGGGATATGATACTGTTGCTGCGGTTGTGCATGGGGTTGAAGCTGCGATTGGGGTTGCGGCTGAGGCTGAGGCTGTTGCTGTTGCTGAGGGTAGGGAGATCGTGGAGCGTGCAGGACGGATACACCGTACGGTTGAGTAGTTGCAGGGTATCCTTGTCCAGCACCATGACCGGGATCACCATGCTGCTGTGGGAGCGAGTTCTCGGGGTAGCCAGTCGGAGTATAGCCGTACGAAGGCAGTTGCTGAGGAGGTTTCTGATCAACGTCAGGTGTAGTAGTAGGGTAACCGTAAGGGGGCTGAGGGCCGTACTCCTGGCGGACGTAAGGCGGCTGTCCGTGGCTGTAGTCTGGACGTGGGGCAACCTCGTACACTACCTAGATATGAGCCGCGAATTGGGTGGATGAGACCGATATACATACCAGAGTGTTTTGCAAGACTGTCTTCCATCATCCGATCGAAAATGACTCGTGCCTTGACAAAGCTTTCGTTCATCGACACAAGATCGGCTGAACGAAGTTCACAGTATATCCTGCAAGATGAATCAAGAATCCGTACCTCGTTTCTGGCTGTATTTGTCGATGAGCTTGACGATCTTGGGTCGGAGAGACATGCAAGAACGGTATAGTTCCTGTCAAGACAGCTTAATGTCACAACGCATGGGGAGTGCCAAGGCTTTTCGGACCTGAATCTCCTCATTATCCGCAAGGTTTTCCCCGGAAGCGTCTATGGTGCGAAGCATCGTCAATAATTTGTCGACATTTACAGCCTGCGCAAATACGGCAGCTTCTTGCTCTGCTTCTCTCGCAAGTTCGGCTGCGGTTGGCTCCGGTAACGGTTCCTGCAAGGTTCGATCAGATGAGGAGCGACGTTCGGGCAAGGAATACACTGACGACATAGTTGACGGGGAATATTCCAGTCCTTCCCTTCAACTGACCGCGCCACCAATCTTTGTAGCCGCGGTCAACGACCTTTATGATGTCACCCTTTTCAAACGCGAGTTCCCCCGGTTCAGTCGGTTCAAAGGTATGCAAAGCCTTGACCCGAGTGATTATGGGGGTGGATGCAGGTGCGGGAGTAGCAACTGATTGCGATGGTAGTGATGAAGTAGACGATACTGCGGGCCTCTGCGTAGTTTGTGCAGACACATAGCCTGATGGATGAGTGGGACCCGCAGCGTTGCTGGCACTAGGACTGACACCCGATCCGCTTGCACTACCCGACCGTGCCAAGTACCCGGTATACCCGGTTCTGCCACCCTTGTCATGCATAGACATCTCCAGGACACGTTGAAGCTCCTCCTCTTCCCTCCGTCGTACATCATCGTCGACAGTAGGCGGAGCAGGCTCATCCAGAGGCTGAAATTTATAATCTTGGGTACAAGTTAGTAACCAACAGAAAGCGGTGCGAGAAAACCTACTCTTTTCTTTCAGACTGTTGTAACACTCTTCCATAACACCGAGAGAAGGGTCCGTTGCGAATTCGGCTGCCCACATGGCGATCAAGCTCAACGTTCTCTTGCGGACCTTGTCATGGGTCGTCTGGAGCGAACATATCATAAGTACATGCCTCTAGGCTTGAATCTTACGAATGCGCACCCGATCGGTGATGAGCTTCTCGAGAGCCTGAGTGAACGCACGTGAAGCTAATTCGCGATGAAGATCGACCCTGCAGTTCTTGGACAAAGATTCTGCGAGGGAGAGTGAGTAGAGTTGGACATTTGGGCTTCGGTGTGCGAGACGTTTAATGACCGAAGCGATGACAGCGCGAGCGCTGTAGGAAGGGGATGTCAGGGCGATGGGTTGGAATCGTGAGGGCGAAACCGATACCCTGATTCACCCTCTTCTTGTACTTTGTCGCAGAGGTTGAGGATGACCTCCCAGTTCTCGCCGGTCAAGTTCTCGTCCGTAGCCTTGACTATATATGTGATGCACGGCCGGTTGCAAAGTTAGTCTTCCAGCTCTCCGCGAGTGCATGATAACGCACCGACTATATCATCATAAGGATTTGGCTGGCCGGCTCTAAACATTGTAGACATTGATCAACTCGCCGTCGAGCTCGCTGTTGTGGTCGTTGGCAATGATGGAGATCTTGGAGTCCGGTAGCAGTCACAGCGTGAGGCAGTGTCGATATCCATTGCCGTGATTGGCGCGTGGTCGCCAGCATTCGCAAACACGCCCGCGTCGCCGCCACTTCAAGTTGTTTGTTCCACTGATCATGGCCAAGAGTACTTTATATTCAACATTATACTGGGTGGATGATACTAATGCCAGTGTACGTAGTTCCACGAAATTTCCGCTTGCTTGAAGAACTCGAGAAAGGCGAGAAGGGAATCGGTGACGGTTCTTGCTCGTATGGCTTAGAGGATAGCGAGGATATCATGATGAGCAACTGGAATGGAACGATCATTGGCCCTGGTCATGTAAGTGCCCACCCCGATGTCGCGATATCGCAGGTTGATCGCGCGCTGCAGACCGTACACGAGAACCGCATCTACAGTCTCAAGATCCACTGTGGCGAATCGTATCCCGAACGACCACCCACCGTGCAGTTCCTGTCTCGCGTTAATCTGCCTTTCGTCAATCATACAGATGGCAAGGTTGATCCTGCCAAACTCAGCGTCCTCGCCCAGTGGGGGAGGGACAGCAGCATAGAGACGATCTTGGTGTGTATAAGGAGGTAAATGATTCTTCCACATTTCGTTTCAGATGTCTCATACTCTCAAACCAGGGAGATGGGGTCTTTCAACAACAGAAAGTTACCCCAACCACCAGAAGGCAGCACATTTTAAAGCAATTTCACCAGTGTTGTCGGATCGGAAGAAGGATGTTACACAGTGTCCGTCGTCGCAAGATAGGCCCTAGCATTGACCCTACAATTGTTTTGTTTTGTCTTTCTCTGGTAAAATTTCATTCGTTTTCACAGCCATGATCATCCAGCGACTCGATCTTCCATGTGGCATTCACTCGTGCTGTAGTGATTAGTATGTCCTCGTACCAATTCGAATGAGGCAGTAGTTTCCCACGACCGGTTGAGAGGACCTGATCGTCGTTCTGCCATTCTCTCTTCACCCACAATGGTACAGTTTCCGTTTACATTTACTCTTCACGTTCCAGGTCTGCACAACCCTTTTTCGGCCAAAACCGGCCCAGTTCAGCCGCAATCCCGGATGCCAGGCAATGCCGTATCTCGTCGGATTCCACCCTCAACGCTCCCTCCCACAAATTCCCTCTCCCCACCCATACCACTCGCCCGTAAGAGGGGCTGGATACCAGAACCGAGCCACGTCGCCACCTCCTCGACATCCACCACCGGCTATCTCGATACCCCTGCAAGGTACAGGGACATACCCCTCCGTGTCCCAGAACAAGAGGTCGAAGAAATGATGGCAGGTGCGTCCTCTCCGTCTTGCACCCATATCCACCGTGTGTATCCATTCCTACTTGGACATCAGCCTGTCACCACCATTTTTCAAAGGAAAAAAAAAAACCATCTTCTCTTACACAGTCCTCTCACTCTTCGCTTGCAACCTGATCATCGTTATTTATGTAGAACTACCTCCTACAAAGCGCCGTCGCACGCTCGCTGGTTCGATCGTGTCCACAGCGCTCAGCGCTGCCTTGATCGGCACCGCTGTTGGTCTCACTGTATATCGGCTGTACGTTCTCAACCCGATCCAGTCCCTCGCAAAATCGTTCAACAACACTTTAGCTGGCGTGACCGGGGTAAAAAACCTGATCAGCTACCTCCACCACCCCCTTATCAACGCGGTGACTGGGCTCCTAACGTTGTAGAATCAGTATGCTCTTCCCCGTCGTCTGTGCTTTCATCTCACGTTGTACAGCTTAAGCAGATCGAAGCCGTTCCGTCTCTCAAGGCTCGCAAGCCCCGTCCTACGCCATTGTCCGTGCGGCGCCCCGTCGCGCGTCATTCTCGGAAGCCTCGTGTAAAGCTACAAACCCCCACTCCTCCTCGTAGTGTATCCCCCGCATATATCACTCCTCAATCGGAACTTGACTATGTTCATGTGGGCCACCGTGTGGACCATGTCGAGCAAGATCTTGAACCCGATGCGGCCGAAATGGACTGGATAGGCGACCGTCTCACGCGGCTCATCCACGAGGGCCAAAAAGCTCTTGGCCGCGAGATTGTTGTCATAAGTGAGGCAAAAGAGGATGAGGTCGACGATGGCTCTGATGCCTGGGAGGAGGAACAAGACAGCCAACACGTTCCATCGGTTTCCGGACCATCCACATCTCGCAGTGGCTCTGTTCGCTCACTCCGCCGGACACACAAACCCCGTGATCTTCCCCTCCCACCTTCCTACTCTGCATGCCCTATTTCACCTCCCAGCAGCGCGTCCCCGCGTAAACGCCACTTTGAGCCAGACTCGATCCTCCGCTCGCCTGGACGATCAATGCGTAGCGGACTCATTGTACCGAGTACACCTCGCCGGATCGCACGCGGGACGTCGGTCGAATCAGACGGATTAGTACCCATCGTTTCGAGTTTCAAGGAGGATGAGAGTGCATGGCAAAGTCCCGAGCTTCGCGAATCGATGGAGCGCGCTCGCCGCAAGATATTTGGATAGACGAGCTCAATGAGTTCCAATGTGTGTTACCGCTTTACGCCGTCGTAATGGTCTGTATCTTTTCTTTTTATGAAGTTGATGCTTTTGTTGCAATTGCGATGTTACCTACGTTACCAACGAACATGGCCCGATATGAGCTACCTACGTCGTAGCTACCCTCCCATCCCTCGCGTTCTTTCTTTCATTCCTTCTGCATCCTTTACATGGTTTCTGTGTAGGTCAGTTGTAACAATGTTTGACGTATGACTCAAATCCGATGATCCCTGAGATTGACTTCATTACATTATGTCAGAGGACAGGCTTCCAAAAAAGAGGCCTGCGCAGGCCGTCTCAAGAGGACAATAGCTCTGACAATAATCTAAACACATATCACAATTGTCTTTGTCATTAAAATGCAACAATTGGATTGTAACAGAGACGGGTACACTGCGTTGGCGCAGGATTTTTCTTCGTTGGCACGGTTAAAGACAGCTAGCCTGTCGGATCTCTGTCTAACGCGCGATAACGCAGTATACGATTGGCCATGAGCAGATGGATCAATTCGTAAGTCGAGGACGGATCATTGCAGTGTGAGGCCTTGGCAACCGTTGAATATAGTAGTTGCGTACGCGGGCCGACGGGGAGATGAAGGACCCTATTGCAGGACCATATTGCCGACAGCGTCGCCACGTTCGTAGACACAGGGAAACATGCGAGCACCATGGTGGGAGTGGAGTCGGATGCAGCGCCGACTGATGTACGCCGACACATGCTCCTGCGGACGTTACGCCGCTCCATACATGCCGCCGCAGAAACTTGAATCAGCTTCATATAACAGATGAGTCGAATCTAGCTGAGTGGTACTTGCAACTGCCTTCAAACAACCAAATGAACCGGAATATTTATCTCCACCGATTGAAATTATAGATCTGAAAGGCGCTGCTGTTTCGGAGGGCGGCTTGAAGCGCGATTCCAACTCCCCCCGATGCCGGCTGTGGGTTGACCCATGCAGGCATGATGCAGCTCTGGTGTTTCAACGTCTGTTGCCCCGTAGTGAATGACTTTTCCGATGTTTCCATGGTTACATCTCACAAGCCCCTGCAAACAGAGTTATGATACTACACAGGCCAACGCGACGCCGATAATCAACTGGGGCCAACGGTCAACTTCCTGATAAACCGGATGCTCTACAAACAAGACGAAAATGTCTGAGGAGAGTTAGACGTCTATCGTATGACTAGCCTATCAGAAATACCTTGAAGTTGATCCTAAGATGGATGAGCGGGCGAGTGTCCAAACTATACTAGTATGGGGATGAATAAACATACCTATCTTGCCACTCCCCCGTTGCGAGCACAAGCAGGAGGTCGTCTCCATCCACTGGCCGTCCGTGGGCATGAACCTGCGTAGCACTCTGAGTGCCGAGTCCGGCTTTTGTCTGATGTGAATAGGAACGACTCGCTCCGACATAGTCTCAGAGTGGTAACTATGCAGGAGCCCAAGTTTCTACGGTAACATCTCATTCGCCCAGTATATTATCAGGGCGCAAAAAATGGTCGCATACCCCATCAATAATCCATGATACATGAGAGATCACTATGATGGTTTGTTCGTAACAGTCGTCTTTGGTGGAGCTGTTTCATATAGGGGTATCTGCTCTCAGTTGCCGATGGTAGGGATCACTACCCAATCCATGGAGATTTACGGGTTACAAAGGCCACGTTCCCCTCGATCAGTCCCCGAGTGAACTCAGGCTCACATTTTAACAGCCTTCTCGCAGTTCACAGATACTGGCTAGTAAGTTTATACACTCACATTGACGACCTGACAACACTCTCGTTTGTCAACTCGCTTTGTCGATTAAAACCCTCTGCAGCTTTAATCGTAGTTGCTATCTTCCTGGTCATGTCCCTTCCTACACCCGCGTAGCGAGAAAATAGGAGACGAGTGTAACATTGTTTGCGGGCATCGACACCGCCGATCTTTCCCCTTTCGTCACTCGAGGCAAGGGAACACCGCGTACCAGTAAGTATGTGCCAATGACGAGGGTTTCGGTAACTCTAACCGAGAATAGAGTAATGGCGAACCTGAAGGTAGAGTGCGCCCCCTTGGAACCATTCCATGGAAGCATGCCATCGCTCTTCGTTCGAATGCCTACAGTGAAATTTTTGGAAAGATATTCAATATCAAGGGAAATCAAGCTAATCACTGCCAGTGCATCACTGCCTACCGACAATGTACTGCTGTTACTGTAGGACTTCGTAATTCCAGCCCCCACTCAACAAGTTCAGTATGACTTACATTCGGAAATGAACTAAAACCTGGGTCCAGGAATGTACACGACAGTCATGAGAATGATACAAATAGGCCAGACAACCTGCCAGTGAAAGATGCTGCACGTCGGGTCCGTGCCTTCGAGAACGTCAATGTGTCATTCCATCGACAGCGGATAAATGGGTATTGGATAGAGAACGGACATTGACTGGAGCAACATCCTGAATGTGTGTTAGAGTGGTTGAGGGAAAAGAAGGCGCACTGTGCGCGTACTGAATGTAGCCTGTGCCAGTCCTCATTCACTCGCGCACATCCATCGAACGCCAATGGGTTTTGGAAAACGTGGCGTACAGGACATCCGCGATGGTATGAAGGCCTGTCAGGTACTCACTTCGATGAATGATGAGGGGTCCTCCGAATGTGAATGTGGGCTGGTCGTGCGCGATGAATGGGGGGAACGGTGTCAATCACATCACGTGCTATGAAGCGATGGCCATTACGCGTTGTAAAGTTGCTCTTAATACACAATCCGAGGCGTTCCTACCCTTGCAGCTTTGATGTTTCAACAGCTGTTCCAGAATCCGTAACGAATAGTTCCGATGTTGCTGTGGTTGCATTTCATATGTTTACTAAGATTAACAGCGCCAACAGGCAACTTCCTGAAAAGCCCTTATTCTGTGAATATTTGGAAACCGTACCAGCATTTCTCAAGGAAATCAGCCGGGTCTGTTGGACTAGCCTACAAGAAACTTTTATACCTGTTTCAAGAGAATTTGTATGTGCAGGTGAGTTAAATGCATGAAACGAATACATATCCGTCTTGCCAATCCCCGTTGCGATCACATGCTTGACGTCGTCTCCATCTCACAGGTATTTACTAGAGTTCAATTGGAGATCGTGGGCGTCTGTAGGCTCAAGTCTGCACACCAAGGTGCGGCAGAACTCCCGGCCTCCGTCTGTCGCGGACAGGAATCGCTCCAACATATTTTGTTGATAATCGTCTGAGTCGCTCTCTACGATTACATCTCACTCGCCCAGTATGTTAATACAGCACAAATGTGGCCGAAGTCCGGTCATCGGTAATCCATGCTCTACCGGAGATCGCCTTGATGGTTTGGCAATCGTATGGAGTTGTTTCATAGCGGCAACTGCACTCGCACTGATGATAGCTGATGGTCAGGACCACTTTCCGATCCACGGATGTAACCCATTCCAGGTATATGTTTACAGGGCCGTGTTTCCAATTCCCGGGCACATAAATGGCCTCTTGCTCAAGATGTCCCTTCATCAACCTTCTTCTACTTCTAGCGATTCACAGGTACTGGCTAGTAAGTCTATACACCCATTTCGTACCGATTTTCTCAGTCAGTCTTCCGTCAGCCTTTCTCTACCTTCCAACTCCCTGCCGTTGACGGCACCGGTGACATTTCTCTCGTTTATCGATTCCCTTTGTCGATTACGACAGTTTTGCAGGATGTATTACCGCTCTGCACTCACTGTAGCTTTCATCATGGCCATTGTGGCCCCGGTCATGTCCGTTCCCACACCCGCTCGGCGAGTAAATAGGGCAACGAGCATACCATTGTTTTCTGACATTCTAGCAGTGAGACAGACGATCTTTCCTCTTTCGTTACTCGAGACGAGGGGGACACCCACTACAAGTACGTGCCAGTGACGATTGTTTCTGACGAATGCTAACAGAAAGAAATTAGGGAGATGATAACGCCTGAAGATCAAGCGCACGTCCCGGAGCCAATGCAGTATTCCACGCGGGAAAAGCAGAACCCCAAGACCGAGGTGGGCAATGATAATGTTCCTATCGTCGTTACTGAAGATGAGGGAAAACATGTCTCTAACATCCTCAGTATGTGCCATTTGGACAATTCCTGATGAATGTTGATGGAAAATAGGGTTATGGCAGAACGTGAAGATAAAGTGCACTCCCTGGAGCCATTCTGGACTGGCATGAAAGCGCGCAATGCCTTTTTCACAGCCTTTTTTGATACTCTGGCTCTCCTCGATGCCTTGAAACCCTCGAAACCGAAATCCCAATCCCAGAAATCATCGCTTACGATGAGGGAATTGTCGGCTCCCCTGAATATCCCTGCGGAGCCGATGATCCCTGAAGATACACTACCGCGGCCCGGGACACCGAAGCATTCTAGCCCTGCAACGTACCGCCGCGGTATATTCATGCAGATTTTGGGTGCATTATTCGGTCAACACTCTGACGCAGCTCCCGCGGAGTTGGCTCCGGCTTCGCCATCTTCCCCGGAGGTCCCTGCGGCTACGCCATCTACCCCGCAGAGCCTTCCAAGTATTCCATCAGCTCTTCCGCAATTGCCTGCTTCTACCCCGGAGTACTCCGCGCCGAACCCTCAAGGCAACCCATCAATCCCGCAGTACAATACTCCTCCGCAGTCCCCTCAAGGCAACCCATCAATCCCGCAGTACAATACTCCTCCGCAGTCCCCTCAAGGCAACCCATCTATCCCGCAGTACACAGACAATCCATCTATCCCGCAGTACAATCCAGACAGTCCATCTACCCCGCAGAACAATCCAGACAGTCCATCTACCCCGCAGAACAATCCAGACAATCCATCTACTCCGCAGTACTCTAGTCCATCATTACCCCCGGATCTTACAGATGAGCCATCTATCCCTCCGAATGATGGATTACCCCCAGAGATCCCCCCGTCAGGGCCCCCACAGCCCTCCATGCTAGGGGAATGGAATTTCACTCGGACTTCTACCGCTACGGAGACAATGTCAACTACCACTCCGACTTCTACCGCTACGGAGACCACGTCAACTACCACTCCAACTCCTTCAGCTCCGGAGAAGAGTCATTCACAGCCAACTGCGCGTGGGCTTATAGCCCCCGACCGCTTCAAGTCCAATGTCTGGGGTAGGGGCCGCAGAGGCGTGGCAGCTAGCCCGGGTCTGAACCAGTGAGACACATTTGACCGATGCACCTTTGGGGACATGACAATTAATTATTGGACTACGCATAGCGACGCCTCTTCGTCAGAGGGCGCACCAATGCAGTCCAGGATGAAAGAGCGCGACATCGCGATCGACCCGAAAATGGCAATTACCGTCGATTCCGACGTGGCACCGTGAGCACCGACGTGACTGACGCGCCTTTGGAGATACGACGATGGATGGTTGCCATTTTCGCCTAGATTCTTCGCTCAGTTAGAGAGTACATTGAAAGCGAAAAGGACAGACGTCATAACCTGGGGATTCATCTTTCCTGACATGTTATCATTCATCTCAGATGCTGCGGATGTAAATTGCACGACTAATTCAGTATTGTTGTTTCCTGTGATGTTAGTGTTACCGCGAGTTGATGTTGAAGGAGTTTGACCTTACGAGTTACGATTGGGACGTAAGGTGAGGTACATGGCCACACGAGCGAGATGGTAGAGTAGCACAAGAGTACGACAAGTTTCTGTCACGAATTCAAGTTTAATAGAACACGACGACTATAGAATAGAGCTTAGACTCCAGTCGTAGTGGTTCGAGACTGATTGTATTCACCTATAGAATAGAGCTTAGACTATGTACAGGTGAGTAAAGAATGTGAGATGTGTAAATAGAATAAACGTACCTCCAGTCGTAGTGGTTCGAGACTGGAGGTAGAAGGAACGTGTTGTGTGCGTGTAATCGCGCACCGAGTCCGAAAAAGGAAATGTAATCTAAGGAAGGGTAGTAAAGGTAATGGTAATAGTCAACCGGGCAGTCCGTTCTCCAACAAAGTTCTGCCTCGAGTATCCTTGCTTGGTATCACACCCAATGGTGCTCGAATAAGAGTCGCTCACCGTAAAAAAAAGACTCGTTCACATGGCACTGAGAACGCTTGATAGCGAGGGCGATATGATGATAGAGAACACGGTGAGAAAAGTTGCTCATTGGTGGACTTCGGTCATCTCGCCCTGGGATGACGAGGAACAGAAATTCACGCAGGCTGGTTCCTGCGTGATCACGGTGCATGGCAACGCACATGCTCCTTCGATCCGTCAGGGCGATTTCGGCCCAGTTTCCCTGTCCAAGGCGCACTTACCTGCGATGGGTCACTCAGCTGGTTCTGTTGACAAGAAGTCTCCTCTCTCCCCTCCAACCCCCACGACACAAATTCATCGGCGGGTCGTGCATGCATACGGTTACCGACAATTGTCCAGTCCCAGTCCGAGTCGTCTCTGCCTACTCCTACTGGCGGTCTAGTTGGTAGTTCACCTTAACAGCCTTGTAAGGGCGGCGGTTGGGGTAGAAATCAAGCCCTCCTTACCAGAGCTTTTGCAGGCTCGAAATTTGCTGCCATCCCCCCCCCCTGTGCATACTGTACAGGGGGCATACGACGGACGCGACAAACTTGAAGGAACTCGACAACCCAGGTCTGCCTCCTCCTCGTACGCTAACTCACAAACAACAAAGTAGAGAAACAAACTTCCCAGCAGCGGAGGATGTCAGATTCTCCAACGCTCATGTACGGCGATCGCATCAGGGCTTGCCGAAACGCGGACCAACGAAAAATGTGCTTGACGTGCTCTCGCTGTATCATCCCCAGGGTCTCTTGCGGACCTCGCGAAACGCAGTCGTTGATGTTGGTCTCGATGTCGAACATGACTGATGGAAACCCGGCTTCTGCTTGGCTGGTGAATGCGATGGAAACCTGAGCTTCATGGGCTACATTGAGGTAGGACGACGGCACGGTAGTGGTATCCCAACAGGACGGACCATAAGAGGTGGGACTCCTAGATGTGCTGCGGAGTTCAGTTCGGGGGCATAAGATGCGTAAGCGCATCACCAGTGATGGTTGCAAGGGCGGCGAGGAGGGGGATGTCGCGGTGGAAGTTCATGGAGTGTAACGAGGAACCAATGAAGAGTTCATGTCATCCTTGACAATCGGAATGTTGATCATGCTTGAGATATCCACCCCCGGCCGAGGAGCCGATCACGTGACGCGTGGCACACGACCAAGAAAGACGGGCACGCGACCAAAAAACGATCAAGACTGAGCAACCCAACATGTGTATTTGTCACGAAGGAGAAAGGTGAATGATGCACTGATCTCATCACTGGCAGTGACCCATGATATAGTTGCTAACAAAAACTATCGCGGATCAACTGATGCCAGATAACTGAGTGCGATGTTCGCACCTCCGATCTGTTTCTGTGCGTATAAAAGCCAGCCTTTTGCTCAAACTCTCGCTTCAGCAGCCTTCTTCTACTTCTCGCGGCTCACAGGTACTGGCTAGTAAGTCTATACACCTTTACTTCGTGCCGACCTCCTCACAGTCTGCTTTTCGTCAGCCTTCTCTCCTCTTGTTCTCATACTGCTTGCCGTTGACGGCCTGACAACGCTCTCGTTTACCAACTCCCTTTGTCAATTATAACCTTATTGTACAGGATGCGTTCCCACATTGCACTCTCCGTAGCTTTCATCATGGCCGCTGTTGCCCCGGTCATGTCCGTTCCCACACCCGTTCGGTGAGTAAACATGGAATTGAATTATCATTGTTTTCTAACATTCTGATAGTGACGAGGCTCACCTCTCCCCATTGGGCTCAGATGAAAACCACCCCTCCCAGTACGTGTCAGCGACGATGGTTCTGATGAATGCTCACCCAGAATAGTGGGATGAAGTTGCCTAGAGGCCAAGTGCAGGGAGGCCAGAACATAACGCA
>JBBPJJ010000067.1:16205-38577 GCA_038088635.1 Veloboletus limbatus
CACTCCCAAATTCGCGTGCTTGGCGTTTCAGGACGGAGTGCTTGAGTGATGAGGTCCCGTAGCTGGATTGGCAACCGCATCTCATCAGAGGTCAACAGCTTTTCCCAAGAACTCAGCATGGTGTTATAGGGACCGAGGGTCGGAATCTGCGACAGTACAGGTTTCAAAGCCCAACGCGATCATATCCGCACTGAAAGCACCTCACCTCTGATCCATAATAATGATATGCTTGGTTTCCAGCATTCCTCCGCGTGCATCGTTGCAATGATACCGCAGTCTAGGCGGTAACGCATGGAAACTCTAAAGGATCAAGTTCTGAAAAACCAAACGGGCTCATCGTATTGTCGTTGAATTAAAGATGAAACCGCAGTAATCCGCTGACATGATTGGATACGGGAACGCGCGATGGTACGCAAATGAACAGCCTATCGACGAACCTATATCTGGCGGACGGGTTAGACCCGGCCAGGACGCTTCGATGTGACTCTTCGACCACGCCTTGGGCTATCTTCTGGGACCCTCGAGAGAGTTGAAAGATCTACCTCGATTAATTTCAGTGTCCAAGGCATGGCGCACTCGTGAGTGAGGGAGTGATCATACGGAAAGACGAGTTAGTCCGCATATCAGGTAATAGAACGTTGCTTATTTCACGGCCAGGCCGAAACAGCGTTCCTCACGAGATAGTTCTTGATCGGACACTACAATATGGGTCATTACCAGACTGGGGTAACCGTTTAATGACCGTGTTTTGAGTTGCTAGTTGGAGGTTATGTGGGCTAGCAGCGACATCGCCCGCGTCGGCTCCGAGAGACTCGTAGGAAGCTGCACGTGGGACGGCGGCCCCCATTCCACAAGTTCACCTCCGCATTGTCATAATGGGGTAACATGATCATTGGCATTGTTCCATGCGGAGATTGTCCTCTTGCGCGGGGTTAAAAAAGGACAAACATACGGTTGCCAGGTTAATGTCGTGTGGCAGATGCGCGCTGGAACAATGTTCGAATGTTCGAGTCCCGGTCGTCGAAGAGGTAAACGCTGGCAAGTACGACGACACAGGCTAGAAAGCCAGTAGCACTTCATGATGACCCAGGCCTGTCCGTCCACACAGTGCGACTTGTCAAATCAAGTATCATTCGAGATCATAAGATAAGATGAATGGACTATGAGATACAGTACTTTTTTAACTCCACGCTACTATACGGGAATAGGTCCGTTCAGAATATGAGAATACGAAGGCGAAGATAGGAATGGTATATGATAAGTACATCTAGTAGTGGATAAGGGGTGCAGAACGAAGTCTAATCTTCGAGTACGCCTGAAATGCGAAATGGAGTTCATGGATACAGAACGAACGAAATAAGAAGGATGCTAGAACTGCTTTAATCGCAGGCAATCGGCCAGTCGTTCTGAATCAAGGACTGCCTTCAGACGGGGCATGAGTGAGAGCGACTTGGCACTTACTGGTCGTGTGAATGTTAGCATATGACAAGTGATGTACCCTTTGGCAAAGCCGGCTCCCGCATACGCGAAGAGATATTGCCATTTGCGCTTAAATGCTTCGTACTCGCGAGCATCTTTCAAAGCTGGGTAGTCCTTGATGAGCAAATCTTGTCGGACATTGAACTCAAGACGGCGACCCCATTCACGGAGGGTTCGAGGGTAGTCTATGAGAAAAAGGACACAGCTCAAGGGGAGCCCGCGGAACTAGGTGAGAATATTCTTACGTGCGGCGTGGTTCTCAACTCCCTCAAGGGTAAACCTGCCTTCTGAGCCCGAGTTTGCACCTTCAATCAGTGCAGTCGCGCTAGGCAAGCATGAGTTGGGCCACATATAGCGCCGCATGAAGTCTTCGGGTCTGAGATGTTGCCTTGTCAGTACAGGAACATCGCTCAGGGTGTGACAACTCACTGATAGCTGGTGTATCTTGATTCTGGGAATGTCGAAGCGCTAACGACGGCAGTCGCGTTTCGTGACTTCAAAGCAAAGTCCACAAGCTTGAAGTACGTGTGATAATGCTTGGAGCCCACATGCTAAAACCGTGTTGCAGTGAGCGAGCTTGCAGTGATGAAGTCACGAACGTACTGACCTCCAACATTTCGATGCTGATGAATGCATCAAATGCTTTCTCAAACTCGGCGGGTATTTCGCGATAATCCATCAGATGAACCCGGATGCGGTCCTGAAGACCAAGAGCTTTGATCCGCTCTTCTGCAAGAGCTTTTTGTTCCTTGGATAAAGTGAGGGTGTCGACTTCACAACCATATGTCCGGGCGGCCTTGAATCCTTCTATCAGCAAAGTCGTCCAAGACAAAAACAATTCAATCACCTCAATTGCCATTCCACCCCACCCCGAACCGAATTCTAAGATACGGTCTCCGGGTTTCACCCTGGCTTTGGTGAGCACGTAGCGAATTTTGCGGAGCTGTGCAGCCTCCAAATCGCCCAGGAATGGACCATCGATCAAGTCCCCACGGACGCCACCTTCAGCATCGCTCCATAACGCGCATGAGTACATCATTTCGTTACTAAGGAACGCCTGAAGTGCGGTATTTCAATGGCGCTATCATGTCGTTTTCTTTTAGACTTACCTTGAACAGCTCATTAGACTGGTCATAGCTCGCAATTGCATTCAAGCGCGCGCGAGAGCGTGTCTGACCGAGAAACGCGTTCGAGAGTCCGGAAATTGCTGACGTTATGCGGCTGATGGCTGAGGACAAACCATCCATTCCGGACTCGTTCTCAAGCCAAAGCTGTTGTTCATCAGCCCCGAGGATCTCGGATGGTGCACAACATCAACCTACATCCATTATAGCTTTGAGGTTGCTGACGTCCACGTCGCCTACCATATAGGCTTCACTGACTGAGATAATGTTAGTTTGAAGTCGATACGCGGAATCAAGACGGAGGCTTACAGCCCAAGTCTTGAGAGCTAAGGGATATATATTAACTTGAGCAGCGCATGAGGAAGGAAGGCACGCACAAGAGGACGCGGGTCCAGAAGTCCGAGTTAGTGACTTTGAGATAGACCTCGTTGCAGCCCTTGGAGCGCGTACCGAATTGGTACACGCCTTGTGAGTCTGCAATAGTCAAGCACCCTCTAGTGATAGCCTTCTCAAGGACGGCGAGGACAGAACTGCGCGCTGCCGACTAGGATTAGATACACGAGACCACGGATAATCTGACGTATTGTACCATAGCTAGACAACAGGGACTTTGGCTTGGGAAAGACGATGGATATCGAGGTCGGGGAACGATAGAAATTGGAAGCCGACGAGAACGTCAGGGCGGAAGACGTGGCAGTATTCAACATTGTGAGGGGCACTGTCGAATAGACGTGGGGTCCACTAGAGGGGGGGGGGAGGGGAAGGGGAAGGGGAAGTATAGAGCGGATGGAGGAGGGACCTGAAGGAGGTCATGGTGCCCCTTTATACTTGTTGGAGATGGAGACAACCCACGAGCAATCACATCGTAATTTTGCACATGCAAAATATTATGCTCGGCAAAAATAGAGGGAGAGGAGATTGCCTACTTGTGACCGTCCGGGGATTCACGGGAAAATATGAGAGATGAATCTGAGATCTGTAGATGACGGAGTCAGAACAGGGCACAGTTTGAGAAACATAGATCCGTTGACAGGCGGAACCCCGGAAGCAGTCGTCGGAGGAACTAGGCTCAGTTCCACATTGTCTGCAGTGACAATTACTTCCTGGGCCAGACTGAGGGATAAATATATTGTATTTGTATCAGTCGATCCTCGATCAGAGGGAATACATGCGACAAGAAACAGTCTCAGTGGGCATGCAGGGAGGAACCCGTACAAGGGCTGGCAAAGGGCCAAGGGCCAGCCAAGGCAACCCAGCCCAACCCATCCGCGTGTCTCGACACCCCAAACGGCGCTCTCTCCCACGTGGTTCTTGCATGCACTCCCACCCACACGCCAGGGTCGGGTCAGGTTCAGGTTTCACCGAGCGAATCGGATTTCCGAAATCCGGGTCTACGAATGTCACGGGTGGCAGTGTCTCTCGCCAACTGACCTTGATGCTCCGAAGTGTACTAATTTGTGAGTCGCAGTGTCGCCGTGACTCACCCTCCCCTTGTAAAGTTTAACTTTGTAGACAAGCGGCGTCTCTTGTCTAATTGTGACTCTGGTGATTGTTGTCAATAAATGGTCCGCGAAACAATACCGGAACCTGGCGTGCGGCACACAGTCTACTCCACCCGCCCTGGTCGTAAATTGCAGGCCGGATTGCATCGTCATCTATTCCTGCCACCCTCGTTCACCTCACGCTCTCACTGGACGTGGAATTCTTGCTCACTGATCGGTCTCACAGTACGCTAATCTCGTCCACAATCAACCTTGGCTTCTTGGGCTTCCATGGCTTATCATTGGCCACTAGGACTTAGGTCGCGTGCTTCGCATGAGATAAACCGTCCTTGGACCCCATTCCAACCCTCCGGGTACCCTCTAAGAGGTTCTCCCATGCAAATCCGGCTCCCGTGCAAACGACATGGACACATATGAATACATAGTCGCTGGGAAGGTCTTTCCTTCCATCGCCGCATGTCGGCTATTCATCCTGGAAGCATTAATCACCGCTCGCGCCACCATGCCACGGACACATCTATGCACCAGACTTCTCCGTTTGTAACTTCCCTGCGACATCATCGCGTCAAGGTTCAACCGACACATGCTGCGGTTTTCCCTAGTTCTCGCTTCGTTTCTGTCAAAGCCGTCGGACCAGCCTGTTTGCTTCGAGCACAGCAGTACTCACTTGCTTGTCATAAGACGCGCGAGCGTCCGGCTCGTTCTAGCTTTTTGCGCTTCCTTGCCCTGTATGTCTGACCCGACGACCAACGTCGTGGACCTACCCTTGCTCACCTTACAGGTAGCTTACCCGACGCAATGCTTTCGATGAAGCGATGAGAAAGTCCACACCGCAATGTTAAAGCTTAATACTCACGTACGACACCACCTGAAGGGGACCGTGTCGGTGTGTATTCATATAGAATTGCCATCATTAGGACTGCGGGAGTAAAGAGAACCTAGCATGCGGGATATTCAGAATTGCCTCTTTGCCGCACTTCCCTTGAAATGCCAACTATAGTGCACGAGTAGCCATGCGTTCGTGTGTCGGTGGGTAACAAGTACTGTGGGTATCTCCCCTTGGCCTAGGCCTGAGCCTGAACGTTGAACCATTGTCCCAGACACTTCCTTTTACGTCACGACGAGCTGTAACCGCTTCAGCGGTAGTCAAGATATGTTGGCATGTAATACTTGCACGACAGCATGGTAGTTTGTCTGGTCGTTAATCGGCTTCTATTCTCCCTCAATGGCAGTGATCTTCAACTGATCTTCGACACACTATGCCGTACTTGGCACGTGTTGGCACGTTGAATAATTTGTGACTTGGCTCTACACTTTTTTCTAACAACTATCGAGGAGGGTGCACTTTTGTCAATAAAATCATATATTGCCTCAGATGGCGTTGCGCAAAATACGGTTTCTATCATTCACCGAATTCCCTCTTGCTTGCTTACTGGGGACGGAGATTCATTCCCGTCACACCTTCTGCGCTCCGATAAAACCTCGATCCGGTAACACTGATATACGCTGCATAAGGTCGTATTGGAAGCTCGAAAACTTCGAACACCCGGTTCTTCTGAGCGGCAAGTCGTAATCCCTGGTGTACTTGCCAGGATGGTTCTCCCGATGGCATCGATTGACTCGCCCAGCATCATATGCTTACCCTCGAATCACGTATCCCGTCATGGTACTCAAAGAAGTCGCGCCGCTGTCAGACTTTACGTGTCGTACGCTACCAGGCCGGGGATTCCGTGCTCAGCAGATAGACCGTTAGCTATCATGCGGGGTCCAGGAGGGGATCGCAGCGAAGCTAAACGATGGCGGTGATAGGCCGACGGGCTTGTCGAGGACCATGGGCTAACCACCGGAGAAGGCTACCGCGTGGAGACGATCGAGACTTATGACGGGCGTTCATGAGCGGGGGGCCCAAATAGTAAAGAGTACGGCGAATGGTTGCCTCGCAATTCGACATTGTTCCCCGGTTCGCCGATTGGTCATATCGAATCTAGGCCGTTTCCGACAAAAGCAATCGAAAGAACTTAAATCGAGGCGGACCTGAAAGAAAGAACAAAAAGCCCGTCTAGCTATAGTCTAGCTGGGCACAAGATCGTATTCGACGGGAGTGCCGCCTACCCAGATGAACTGGCCGTGGTGGTGCTGTAATATAGTCTGTGCGCGACATCGTGCACAATCCAGTCAAGGCCAGCGACTAGGTTCTCACCAGTGACTGCGCTGCACGGCCAAATCTTCCAACGATGGGATTTGATTCCTGGCAAGCCAAGAAGCTAACACGGTAGCGGTGGTCAAAAATCAGTTCGCGCAATATATCGCTGCATACTTCACGGATGTCCTTGTCACTCATTGAACCTTGTATATCCTGCTTATTCGCGAAGACAAGAAGCGACGCGCCAGACAACCTCTGGGAGAGCGTGAATCTCGGAGATGGGTGATTATCCAATTGCCCTTACATCCTCAAGAAGCAGGCTGTGGAGCTCCTCCTTACAGTCCTGAATTCGCATGCGATCTCCCGAGTCTACAACCCAGACGATGGCATCCGTTTGCTCGAAATAGTTACGCCAATATGGTCGAAGGGTTCTCTGGCCACCAACATCCCCTACTCACACGGTCAGTGGCCGAGTTCCGGAACGGTGCATGGTATGAGATACGAACAGATATTGAGCGTATAACTGAGGGTAGAATCACAACCGGAACAGTACTGATTTAAGCATGTATTGAGGGATATCTGCGGATCTTTTGGACACTCACTTTCTGTGCATGAACGTCTTGATATTAAATCCTAGAGTGGGACTGATACTTGAGATGTTTTCGCCATTGATCTTCTTCAGGATGGTAGTTTTGCCAGCGTTGTCGAGACCACTGTCACCATCTTGAGGAGACTGAAAGCATGAGTAGATAGCAGGCCTACAGGAACAGTATCCGCATTTCTTTCTCTTTCTGGCGGCTTTTCCTTATGATGGTGAGGAGCCCCATCGGTGCAACTAACAGACTCTTCAATCGGGCACACCAAGTACTCGCTAATAGCTCCGCGAATATGGTTTCGGCCCCCGACGAAGGCCGATCCGGCAAGATAGTATGATGGCGCTACATTACTCACTACCTTCAATAACCTACCACGTCGTTCGCATCTGAAAGTTAGTCGCCATGCCTCCAAAAGGTAAAGGTAAGAAAGCCAAAGGTAACGATGATGATTACTGGTCAGCCTACCACGATCGATCTACCGGAAGAGCACAGCTGAACGTCTGAACGGTATAGGGACAACGTCGGCCAATCTGTGGCGGACAACAATCTTGCGACTTCGCAGATGGTTGACTCTGACGTGGACAATGCTCCAAAGTCCAAGGCGAAGCCCGGATTTTCTGCATTCGGCATGCTTTCAGTGCAAGATGATAGCGCACCAGAAGTGCATGAGAAGAAGGGAAAGGCACAAGATGGGGCATCTCCGGGTAATATCCTTGTTCTCTCACTGCGCACCTTTCGACCCATTTTTGTCCGCAGACGAACCTACAATCTCTTCCACACCCCATGCCCCGAGTACCGAACTTCAAGAGAACGGAGACGATGACGCAGACGAGGATGCAGATGCTTCTCCGAAGATCCTTACCAAAAAAGAAAAGGAGAAGCTCAAGAAGGAACGTGAAAAGGTCCTTTTCCTTGATTTGTGTCTCAGCGCACATCTGACCCTTTGCAGTTGAAAAAAAAGGCTCAGACAGAGGCAAAGAGGTCTATTGCTGCAGTGGAAGTAGCACCCACTGATACTACTCCGATCGTGGCGCCGAAATTAGCACCCTCTGAATCGAAAGCAGAGAGAGATGAGGAAGTCGAGGTGGATGGCCAGGATGGCGGGGGAGCTGCTGCGAAGAAAAAGAAGAAGAAGAAAGGTAAAAAGGACGAAGATGCATCGGTCCCAGTTCCTGTTGCAGCTCCGACCCCAGCGCCGACTACGAACAAAAAGAAAGGCGGAATAAGCGCGCTGAAGGCGATGATGGAGGAAAAGAAGAGGTTGGAAGAGGAAGCAAGGCGGAGAGAAGAGGAGGAGAGACGGCGCATCGAGGAAGAAGAAAGGCGGGCAGAGGAGGAGGCGAAGAGAAAGGAGGAGGAGAAGCAAAGAAGGAAAGAGAAGGAAAAGGTACGCCTCGAGATGCGATGAACGCCAATCACCGTCATCCTCACCCAGTCGAATAGATGAAACGCGAGGTGGCCAAAAAAGAGGGTCGCTTACTGACGAAAAAACAAAAGGAGGAAAAGGCTGCTGCTGAGCGACGTAGACAAGCACTGATTGCCTCAGGAGTGCAGATCGAAGGTTTACAACAGCCGTCCGGGGTGCCCTCTACTGGGAAAAAAATGACCTATGGTTTCCGCAAACAGAAGGGGCCCTTGAGCAAAGATAAGGATTCCGCTCCTGCATCCCCCGCTTTACAATCAAGACCGCTGAGTCCTGCCCCAATCGCCGCATCTCCTTCCCCATGCCCTGCTCCAGCAGAGCTTCCGAATAAAACAGATGATGTCAGGGATGAATGGGATACCAGTAGTGGGGAGGAAGATGATGATACCGCGCTTGCTCCTGCTGTCAAAGACTCATGGGATGCATCAAGCGAGGACGGTGAAAACACACAGCCTCCGCCTCCTGAGAGCAAACCTGCCGTTCTTCCTGCGCCTCCATCTTCGCAACTCACAAAAGGAATCCCCCCTGGTCCGTATTTTTCGTGGCCCTACGTCTCCTTATTTATCAAATAACTCTAGTGTCACCCGCCAATGGAACGAAAAAACCCTCAACACCGCAAGGATCCACTCCCAAGCCCCCTGCAGAAGAGTCCTCTGAAGAAGGTTCCTCTGAAGATGAGTCATCCGAAGATGGCTCAGAGGACGATTCGGAGGATAGCTCTGAGGAGTCTAGTGATGGCATGACGAAAGCGCAGCGTCTAACTGCACAGAAGAAGGCGGACGCCGCCGACCGTAGGGCAAAAGCACACGAGGCTGCACTTTCCGCGCGTAGCAAGGACAACTTACGTAGTCCGATCTGTTGTATCCTGGGTCACGTCGACACTGGTAAGACCAAATTGCTCGACAAGGTCAGGATTTGTGGTTCGTCCTCCCTACGATCCTTACACGGTTGAACTAGATCCGGCAAACAAACGTACAGGAGGGCGAGGCTGGTGGTATCACACAGCAAATTGGTGCAACGTACTTCCCTGTTGACGCTATCAAGACCAAGACGGCGGTATTAAACAAGGTCTGTAGTTGGTTGTCGTCGTCCCTTCTTTTTAACAGTGCGATACAGGATGGGAAACAAGAATACAATGTTCCAGGCTTGCTTATAATTGACACTCCTGGTCACGAATCGTTCACCAATCTGCGCAGTCGTGGAAGCTCACTTTGCAATATCGCCATTCTCGTCGTTGATATCATGGTAGGTTTCCTTACAGGGATACAGAAATTTGCTCACGATCGACCGCCAGCATGGTCTGGAACCACAAACGCTCGAGTCCCTCCGTTTACTCAGAGATCGTAAGACCCCTTTCATCGTCGCTCTCAACAAGGTAATACACCATCCATCTTGATACATATTCACTTCTCAATTCTATCCAGATCGATCGTATGTTCGGGTGGGAGGCAACTCCAGATGGTGCGTTTCAAGAATCATTGACCAAACAGAAGATATCTGTGCAGCGCGAATTCGAGGATCGTGTTCAGAAGACTATCCTTGCCTTTGCTGAGCAGGGCCTGAACGCTGTGCTCTACTACGAGAACAAGAACTTTGCCCGAAATGTCTCACTTGTACCCACTTCTGCCATCACTGGCGAAGGTATTCCGGACATGATCATGCTTTTGATCAATTTAACTCAACAACGGATGAGCGATCGCCTCATGTACCTATCAGAGCTAGAGTGTACGGTATTGGAAGTCAAGGTCGTCGAAGGTCTCGGAACTACCATTGATATTGTCCTTTCCAACGGTATCCTGCATGAGGGTGACAAAATCGTTGTCTGCGGTCTCAATGGGCCCATCGTCACTCAGATTCGCGCACTACTCACTCCACAGCCTCTGCGCGAGCTACGTGTAAAGGTGTGGCCGCCCGCAATGCAAAATCCTTTCTCACTAACTCGTTACATCACTTGTAGTCTGCGTACGTGCACCACAAGGAAGTAAAGGCAGCGCTCGGCGTCAAAGTTGTTGCGCCGGATCTTGAGAAAGCTATCGCTGGTTCACGGCTTCTAGTCGTCGGTCCTGACGATGACGAGGACGACCTAATGGAAGAGGTCATGTCTGATCTTACGTCCCTAACGAACTCCATCGATAAATCTGGTCAGGGTGTCTCCGTCCAGGCAAGCACATTGGGTTCGCTTGAAGCCCTCCTCGACTTCCTGAAGGCCAGTAAGATTCCTGTGTCGGGTATCAATATCGGTCCTGTCCACAAGAAAGACATCATGCGCACGGCAACTATGCTTGAGAAAGCCAAAGAGCTTGCCGTCGTTCTTGCTTTTGACGTTCCTATCGACAAAGACGCTGAGAGGTTGGCGGAGGAGATGGGCATCAGAATATTTAAAGGTTTGTCCAAAGCTATGTTTACTATAGACTGACTAACGTCCATGCAGCTGATATCATCTACCACTTGTTCGACGCATTCATCGCATACAACAACGAGATATTGGAAGCCAAGCGCCGAGATGCCGCGCCGCAAGCAGTCTGGCCTTGCCGCTTGAAGACCATCGCCGCATTTTGCAAACGCGACCCCATCATCCTGGGTGTTGATATTCTCGACGGGACGTTACGAGTTGGTACGCCTATCTGCGTTGTGAAGGTCGATCCAACTACCCAGAAGAGGGATATCATTGACCTTGGGAAGATGTAAGTCACAGCAACGAAGATGTTGAATCCGACTTGGTCCTCACGAACACATGCACAGTACATCGTTGGAGATCAACCATAAGCCATACGATGTAAGTAGCGAGGTGTCTAGTATATTTTGCAGCATGATCGATGTTTGTCATTCTAGATCATCAAGAAATCACAGGCGGGTGCAGGCGTGGCCGTTAAGATTGAGCATGCTGTATATCAATCGGCCAAGATGTTCGGCCGCCATTTCGACGATAAGGACGAGCTTCTTAGTCACATCACGAGGCAGAGCATCGATGTCCTCAAGGTAAGGTTTTTGAATGAGACACGTTCGTTCTGATTTAGTTCCTTCAGTCGTCATTTAAAACCGATGTCTCCAATGAAGAGTGGCTTCTCATTAAAGCATTGAAACAGGTACGCCGTAGCGCTTTTTTTATGCCTCTCATCATCGTTTCACACCTCAAAACAGCGCCTGAGCATCCCATAGTGATGATGGATGATCCATGACCGTGTGACCCAAATGGTGCCTTGCTAAATCGGAGTCAGTACATACATCACTGTATTTATACCACACATCATCGTCCGCGTCGTCCAAGTCAGCGCTTTTCTTCCTCTCCCAACAGTCTTTGCCTTTGGAATGTCTGCTCCATCCAGCGCGGAAGGCGGCAAAGCTAGTCAAAACGCGAACGAAAGAGCTTCTGCTGAGGATAGCGATGCCTTGCAACTGGTAATACACCATTCGAGACGATGGGTTGGCCTCGTGGGATGATGCGCTCGGGCATGACTAGTAATCGGTAACGTCGATTCATAGTGGCGAACCGGAAGGGCTGCGGGTATTCATGATTGCGGACTCTGAGGAGTTCGACCTGCAAACGCGCAGATCTTGTACCCTCCGAGGAAGATGCATCATGAGTTGAGATCATACCGCTTGAACCTGAACAGCGCTCATACCTGCGTAGGGAAGCCCTCAGTATCGTCCCACTATTCACCGCTCCTACGGGAGCAATCGCACTTATAACTGACCTTATCCACCTTACTCTTTCAGGATCAGCTCGGGTACAAGCAGGTGAGCAAATTTTTCCCTATTAGTACCCTCGTTCGCTCACTTGATGTGGTGTTACTCTAGCAACTTCACCGTAGCTGGCATTTCATCGAAAATTTTGCCGCCAGCTTTGTAGCACTGAACTTCATCGGAGGCGTTCGGTATGTACTACTTGGTGGTCACAAGGATTTGTATCGATAATGATTCCTACTTCGAGTTCGTACTTATTCCTTGGGTTGCTGGCGGGAGGTCCTGCTGCGATATGGTATTAACTCAAAGAAGCTGTGGTGAGCCTATCCTGAATACCGCTGTAGGTCATCCTATGTCGTTACGGTCATTTTTATGGTCGTGACTGCTGCGGTTCTTGCGGAAATTTGCTCGGCGTTGCCGCTCAGCGGTTCCATCTATGTTTGGACCGCTGAGAGCGCTGGACCAAAATATGGGCGGTTTTTCGGCTTTTTGGTTGCTTGGTGGGCTTGCACAGCATGGATGACTTTTACTGCAAGCAACTGTCAAGTGAGCTTGGCATTCATTCGATAGGAAGCTAGATGATAATTATTTTGTCGACAGGCCACCGCCAACTACATTGCCTCTCAATTGGCTGTGTGGGAACTTGACTTTCCTGGTGGTGTCAATAACAGTAACATCAAATGGCGTGCCTTCATATGGGCACTTTCGGAGTCGATGCTTTTGGTTTCTGTGGCCATCAATTATCTCCCTCCTAGACTATATTCTAGCGTTTTCAAGTTTTCGGTCGGGTTGCTCATGCTTGACTTTTTCTTGTGTGTCGTCTGGCTTCCCATCGGTGTTTCAAAAACATATGGATTTCGATCGACCTCGGATGTATTTACAATGACTTGTACGTCAAGATCAGTTGAAATGTACCGTAACAACCACTGACCCACACTTGACTAGATAATGGCACTGGAGCTTCTACCGTGTGGAATTGGCTCTTGTCCCTGTGCGTCCTTGATCCATTCCCTAATTCGCCCAGCGGATTCAGCGAGGTCAAATGATAGGTTGTTTACTGCTGGAACCCTGACTGGATTCGATGCATCTGGCCACATTGCTGAAGAAACAAAGAATGCCAGGTGCCCACTTTGACAATCACATTACCTCCCTTGACTCACTTTTCTCCAGTGTCATCGCAGCCAAAGGTATCCTAACGAGTGCCATCGCAACAGGGGTGCTTGGTTTCATTACCACCATTTTGTTCTTGTTCTGCACGCCAGACCTCGACATCGTGTTCGGTCTTGACGCGCCACAGCCATTTGTTCAGATTTATGCCATGGCTTTGGGCAAGAATGCCAGCATCTTCATGACAGTCCTGGCTGTCCTTGGTCTCATAATGGTGTGTTTCAATTTTTTTGCCCAGCTTGCGTTCTTTCCGAGCCTTTATCTCATAGAACACAACGGTAGCAATTGTTGCTTCGTCGCGTTTGGTGTTCGCCGTCGCTCGTGACGGGGTACTTCCTTTATCTGGATGGATCGGACAAGTCGACGCCCACAGACAACCTCGCAACGCAGTCACTGTCATCTTTATCTTTTCCGCAACCATTCTATGCACGATTCTGCCTAGTCAAGTCGCATTCACATCATTGGTGTCAGCCAGTGGCGCTCCAACTATCGCGGCATACGGGCTCATCGCCCTGTTGCGACTTTTCGTGACCCCGGACCGATTCCAGTCTTCCCGGTTCAGACTAGGCAGATATGCGAAACCATTTTATGTTTTCGCGGCCGCCTTCAATGCTCTCGTCTTCGCCGTAAGTGTTTACATAGCTGTGATGGTTATACACAAGCATTGAACTTAGCCAAGGTCGATATCTCTCCCTTTTACTTCCCGGTTACCGTGCAAACGTTCAACTTCGTAAGTGCTAATTTCACTTGACATAGCTTTGACCTGATCTATGGTGGTGTGGAGGCTGTCGTCATCTTCGCAGTTATCACTGTCTTTGCATTCCTCAGTTGGTACTTCACACCTGAGGAAAAGTGGTTGAGGCGGGATCAAATCCTCAGGGCCTTAGAGACGACAGACTGAGAACGCTAGATATTTGCTCAAGTTTAGACGAGATAAGATCACGATGTCATAGGATACTCTAGAAGGGCTCTAGTCCCAGTTGACCTTGACATGCTCCTTCTACGTCTACAATCTAAGTGGTAACGGACATTACTGTCTATCAGACTAGCAGGGCTGCAGAAGAGACCAACCTCTTTTGGAGCAGCGACACTCAGGACTACCGGATGATCCTTTCCGATGAGGACCTCATCCTGAGAAGGTGTAAGCACGGAATATGTTGCAGTAAACGAATGCGGTCACGAACCTCGATTCGAACGCCCATATTGTGGAACACCTTTGGAAATTGCGGAGCTGGGGGTACGTAGATACCTGGAGAAATTAACTCAGTAACAAAGGTGTGATAAGTGCTGAACGGATCTACCTGGCTCTACGGTGATTACCATTCCCGCCTTCAAGCTAGCATCCGGTTTCTGTTCAGCGGACAATCCTGACACGTCACTTGGAGCTTACCGGTCACCGCGAGCAAGATGTGCCGATTCGTGTAAATCTAGGTGTCATCTTGTTAGTCCCCGTCGACCCTTGGATGCTCCGTGTCCAAAGAAGAATGAAATGACGTACCTATTCCGATCGGATGACTTAGAAAATGTGGATACAATACCCTTTCCAAATCGCCCGTGTGCAGGTTGAACCCAATTTGGTTTAATTCGGTTCGCAAGAGGTCGCATGACTTCTGGTGCAGTTGGTGCAGACTGAATCCAGCGGATTCAGTACACAGAGATATGAGGGATTTCTGAGCTCTCAGGACAGCTGTATAGAGGTCCTTTTGGGGCCCACTGAAAGTTCCAGAGGCAGGGTAGGTGCGCGCTGGACAGTGAATGGTTAGCCTGAGGTACAAAATCCATAGGATTCGGAATCTGACAGATATCTGAGGCGTAACCACTTGGGTACCTGAGCATGGTAAAGTAAAAGATTGACAGCGGGGTACTGACTTGTACTCGCACCCCGCATCCATTAGGATCATCTCGCCATCCTGAACCACTTGATTATTAGAGGTATAATGTATTATAAGCGCATTGGGTCTAAAAGGAGGGTTAGCCAGTGTACGCAAAGGGATAAATGTGGCTGATACCCCGATGCAACAACAGGCACGTATGCTAATCGTTGTGATCCGGCGAGACAGCATAGGTATTCGAAATGAGCCGCGATTGCACTCTCGGAGATCCCAGGACGGGTAAACCGCATGGTCTATAACGGCATGCCTTTCAGCATCCATCACTTTTGGCATGGTGAACAAATTGACCTTGGCAAGCGAACGTCCACTAATGTCGGCAGAAGCCCGCATGACACGCTGTTCCCGTTCGCTCTTAATGGCTCGCAATTTAGCAACATGCGGTGCCAGGTCGTGTCTTCGTGAGGCTGACAAAGAATCAACGACTGTTTCGTATTCTGATTTAGGCTGCACGGGGGGAGATAAATATCGCAGTAAAGACTTGGCGGTCCGCGGAGACCGCTTCAGCGATGAGTTGGGTACGTCGATATAAATATTGGAGTAGAGGCTAGCCAGTGACTTCAGTTGACTTGGGAAGCATTGTATAGACCTAGCATCATCAACTTTGAATATGTTCAAAGCATCGTTGAAGCTTGTCCTGGGAAGCACAGGGCTGTTAGTGACTTGACCAGTAACACCGGCCCATCGCAGTACCTGGCACCCTCCCACTTCTCTTTTAGAGTGTCCTTGCCGCTAGAAAACAAAGTCATTCGGTAGCCACGTGAAGTAGAAGTCTTCTCTGTTTTCGGTTCAGTATGGGGCCAATCCAATATTCCGAGTAAACTCGCCGAGAATGACAGCTGCGTCTGGTTCTTCGAAGCCAGTAAGATACCAAAAGTCAGATGCCTGACGGAACTTGTAACTGCCTGGCATTTAACGGGATTGACAAGCTAAGTCAGAGTTGACCTACAATATGTCTTGAGAAGACATTGGAGGCACAGAGGATAATAGACCGTGCTACATACTTCCGCTCATGTACTTGATCGGTGCAGCGACAGAAACTACGACAGAATCATTCGGAAGATGCCCCATCAACTGTCTGCGTCGCTGCTCATACTCCTCGACGGGTATTCCGGGGGTCAGCTCGTGTGGTCGCACTGAATGAGTTCGAGCGTGGTGTGACGTACGACCGAGGAATAGGCTCACAAAGGTGGGGGTGTGACTGGAACAACGGTTGGCCGTAATTTGAAGGTTTGAGCTCGCCATCGAAAGAGGCCTCGGTAGCGAAGGCGCGCAGACAGCGACGGGCGACGGCGGCACATGTTGCAGGCCGCTGCAGCGCACGCCAGCTTCTGGAGGACATGGTTAAGGTGTTTTAAGTAATTATTTTTCTGATGTTAAGTGAATATTTAATTCTGGACATAATGTCAATGACAATGAATCACGCGCTGCATCGCTTCAAGCCGATATGGCCTCGTCGCCCCACGGGGCTTCTTCTTGTACTACCACAATGTGCTGTGACTGGGAGAGATACGGGAGACGTGGTGTTGATGTCGCGTCCGCGATGACCTCCCTCGCTTTTTCTGCAGCAAAACAAACGACTAGACTCGGGGTACTCTTCCTTTCCCTGCTCTGGTGTACATCACCGCTCACAGTCTTCTAGTTCTCTCTCGTTCGCAATGTAGCCTCCAGCACAATTGTGGCTACCGCGCTGGCTTTTGATGATACCATTCTTGGTCGAGAACAGGCCACCGCTCCTGTCGTTGAGGGCGCCGTCTCCAATGTGATCGACTTTGCCGAAACACTGACGCTTGCTCCGATATACCTGGGGGAGTGTATCTCCTCCGCTTCTCTTCGCGCCGCGCATAGCTCCATCGATATCCTTTCAATTATATTTCCCGGGAGCAGTGAGGCATCTTTTTCATTGGGCCCATTCATTGATCTCGTGAAGAGAGAATGGGACAACCCTACTCCAAGTCACACTATACCAATTAAGAAATATGGAATCACAGATGTCGCTAGAGCTCTCATCGCTTGGGTTGCACTGCAGGGGGTTACCCAAGAACACCACGAATCACGATGGTCTCCCTACCTTCGCGAGGTCAAAGTACACAGTCCCACAACCGGCCCTCAACTCAAACGTGTTCCATCTCGTGTCCGTGTCACTTCGGACCTCATATTCCCAGGACATCGTGGACAGCTTATATCGGCTGATATCGGCGAAGCCCCGACGAACACCCATTCAAGACAACGATCTGCAAGTGTGCTTTCTCGACTGTCTGTGACTTCCGTAGCGTCCTTGCGATGGAGGGATGGGCGACCGGAACATTGTCCCAAATCAACGGAGGAAGTGAAGATGAATTTGAGACGATTTTCCAAAATGGTCCTCGCAGGTTATGGCGGAGCTAGCCTTTTGTTCTTCGGGGTGTCACCATTGTTTGCCTCCCCGTCTGTCCGTGCGAAAGCACCTACAGTATCCAATGAGAAGGAGGCAGAGGAAGCACAACTAGAGAAAGCCATCAACGATGCCGAAGCCGAAATGGAAGGTGCATCTGGAACTTTACCCCCTTCGATGGAAGACAATGTAGAGTATTCGTGGTGGGATATCTTGCTGGGCAAGCATGACAAGGAGATTTTTGAACGATCGGTGCACAGTGGACGCCCAGATACCCAAAATATGAAAACTCGTATGCGTGCTACCGCTGTGATCGGGATTGAACGCCAAATGCCTAGATTTTGGGTGCTTACAGATCACGACCGTTGCCAAGTTGTTCTCGTCCTTCGTGGTGCGTGTCTCTTTACCGGTCACAGGTGATAGGAGTACTTGATGAGAATAGGTACCATGTCCCTGAACGAGTTAGCAGTCGACTTGACCTGCGAACCCGTGGAATTTGAGCCGGCATCCAGTACCTTAGCAGATGATTATTTTCCCGATGGCAAGTTTCCATTCCCAGAATCCGGGTGGTATCAAAGTCGCAGACGATCCTCATTCCTGCCCTCGGCGCAACGTCCACAATACCATGTACACGGTGGCATGCTCCGCATGGCGCGGGTGATGGGTGAGATTGGGAAGCCGGTCCATCTTGCTGTGATGGATGCATTGAGCCGAAACCCAGATTATGGTTCGTAGAGCTATTAGTCCTTCGGAACTTGGCCCGTTGTATTCCTGACATTTTCCATTGTTGCGGAGTAGAGCTGATCCTTTGTGGACACTCCCTCGGAGCTGGCGTAGCCGCCCTTTTGGCTCTGGTGAGCGATATAGATTATCGGGTGTCTGGTCACATATTCAACGTCTGAAGATGTGGGCGGATTCAACTACATGCCTTACTGTCGCATCGAGCGGTCTTCCCGAGGATCGCCCAGTATCTGTGTACTGTATAGCACCACCGTACGTCGAGTTGATTGGCGTTTCGTGGATGCCATCTTACCTTCGCTTGTCTAGATGTCTTATTGATGCAGACTTAAGTCGCATGGCATCTAAGTTGATTGTCTCATTCGTCTATTCAGATGATATCGTATCTCGACTCTCGTTAGGTTCTATGCGTGATATCCGTAATGCAGCCTTGTGGCTCTGCGAGGCGAACGACAATGGTGGACGGGAAGGTTATTCCGTCGTTACACATCGCACGAGACAGTGGAAGAGCGAAGAAGGCTCCCCCGATGATATGCAATGGGTGAGCACCTCATCGTTGTAGTCTCGTTGGTGTTTTTTAGCCTTTTTGCATGGTCCCTCCTGGAAAGTTTTTAGCGACGAGGAAAACTCTCGAGGCAAATATGCAAATGGCCGATTTATATCCCCCGGGCCGCGTCTTCTGGGCTCGTAGAGACGGGGACTTGCCCCACTCACAGAGAGTGTCGCCTGCAAGCACCGCAAAAGAAGCGACAAAAATCCGGCTGTTTGAGGTACTGGACACTGAAAAGGTCTTCTCACAGATCGTATTTTCCAAGAACATGCTCAGGTATGTGAGTCAACTATCTTCTTTCGGTCGGATAACATCTGCGCTTTCGCAGCGCTCATCTGCCCCATCGTTACGACCAAGTCCTGCACGAGCTGTTGTAAGGCAAAACATTGCATTATCTGGATTGCAAGCGGGATTGGCCCACTCTAACGAGGAGCTAAGCCAGCCAGCATCCTATTCTTGATACCTCACAACGAATACTTGCTTATATATAATTACTAGTAGTCAACTGTATCCACTCGTTCGTTGTATCTGATAGTCCAATACCGCCGTGCTATGAAGTATTTCATGCCGTCATTGCCCGTCACACCGGTCGCATCAATCTCTCATCTGATCAATTGATAGGTAAGGCGCGGAAGTTATTCAACACTGTGCCATTGTATGGTTCCTATATGACTGACCTACCCTGGAGCCAGTTTGGAGGCGTCATATCATTTCGATGCGGGGCCGACTGGAGCATGCAGTAATGAAGTGAGTCATGCTCTCCCAGGCCAGAGATCCGGTTTGAAGTTTGATATTTAATCATGAATTTGAGGAGATCAAGGGACATAATCGTTTCAGGTTGCAGATCCCGAGGTCGAATCCGACTCAACTAAATAGCATAGATTATATGAATTTCACGTACGGCAGAATCTCAATGGCTCCGGGTTCAGGATAGTCAACCTTGTGCTTGGTTTACGGATTCATAGTCAAGGGAACCAAACCGTTGGAGAGAAAAAAGGATGTTCGCCTCGCAAATCCAAAACCAGAGACCGAATGACCATTGCCTGTTTATTTGATGTTACAATATCAATGGATAAGTGGGATGTACCAACATCGGCGGTACGAAAAGGAACGACCCTGGGTGTGCCATCATTCTTCACAGCGCTACGGTACACGGACCTAACCATCACATGCACGATGAAGACATGTGAATCGAAAGTACATCTTTCTATGGACGCGCGCTGGAAAGGTGTTGAATTATGGGTAAGTGGGATGCGAAAACGTAACTAGACTAGAGATGACCATGCGAAATGCTTAATCTTGATCGGTTTGATCTCTTGGTCGGTACTTGATACCTCGACTATCAAGTTCAGCCTCGACGTCTTCTGGAACACGACCCTTGACTCGTACGGCGTACATGCCTCGTACGTACTTGGCTGGGTGGAAGATATCAATTAAGAATGAACAAGACCGAAGGATGCACCTGACGTACATGTTCTCTGCCAGCGTGCTACCCAACTGGATTCAGGGTCAATGACAGCTATGATACCATCATAGTATGTCGTGGTGCAAACGGCTATGCGGTCGGGAGACCCTTTCATCTGGTCGGGGGGAACAGTGAAGTAGAAGCGATGAGAGGTATTTCAACACGCACTTGCATGATCTCCTCGCAATTCGGGCAACCATTCTTTCTGAAGTCCATGGGATGCTGGATTATTGAGCAAAGAAGGCAGGCTCTGAGCTGCTTTGATTTTGCTTGCGAAGGGATTGTGGCCATGGCGCAAGTTGATGTTGGCCACTGCAAGACGAGCGTGAGCTTGGTAACTTACGAAATCATACCGCGCTTGGTCGTTCACGACGACGATGGCCGCCCGTGTTGCTCTATTGGCTTTCCTCCCCGTCTCTAGTGTCCTTGCATTTTCAAACACCGTGCCTTTTGTCGCTTGGTCTTCTCAGAGGTATTCCCGTCGTGATGCGTCCCCAGTCTACGGCTTTACTCACCCCATCCTAGTTCGGAGGTGCTCAACAACCTCACTCCTGGCACACGTCCTAAACACGATACACTACTGGAAGGCATCATTTCAAACGGAGACATCTGTTCATATGATGCTATCGTTGTGGTAGACCACCCGGGAGTAGGTCGCCTAGCCTGAACATCCTTTTGCGCGTTCGGAGTAACCAACCCGAATTAATAGGTACACAGCTCCGACCTACGCGCTCTTCAGCCGTCGTGTAGACTTGCGACTCTAATCAAGGATTCGCCAAGCTCACGCCAGCTACCCCACGTCGAACCAAGCCTGGGGTCCTCACTCGGGGCGGCCGCTCTCTTCAGCAGTCGATGTGGCTCGATTGCCGTCGACGTCGTTCCTGGCTCGGGAGAGTGGGGCCTAGAAGCAGACAAAAAACATGTCCTTTCCATCTCACTGCCTCCAATCGAAGGGTCCCCAAGGCACAGGAAAACTGTGATGGCCGAACATGGTTCGTGTGCGTCAGAGTATTACTCTTTCTATCTCTAATTCCTCGCACGTTCAGAACAGCTTCTCTCAGAGGAGCTTGATAGACTTACTGCCCTCACTTCGAACCATCTCGTCATCTACGCTGGCTCACATATCCCGTTGGAGCGTCGTGAACTTCTCCCGCTCTTTGTGTTCGACTCTCCACCCGATGCAGCGGCTCCACGCACCGTATCCGCTGTTCTGTCACCTAAAGGGGGTATTCTTCACAACTACCAGCTCCTCACGCCAGCCCTCATCACTTCGCTTCTTGTCGTGTTGTTCATCTTGGTACCAATCATTATGATTGGTATCAATGCTCTTGCCAACATACAATCAACTTTACGATCCGAGGCACCCAAGGATTACAGCGCCCAAGAGAGGAAGACCCAGTAGCACTCCAAGAATGGTTATTATATTGGCTTCGAGTGGCGACTACATTGGTGTGATGGACATAAGGAGAGATAATAGATGCAATGATGCGACAGGTAGGGATACAACATTAATGAGGGGAATAAGACCGACATGCAAGCAATGCTGAACGAGAGGCGTCTAACAAGCAAAGGAATCCGGAAGGCAAAGAATTGCTCACTAAGGAGCTATTCAGTTTCCTGCCTAAGTGCATCTTGCATCAATTCAAGGGCAGATAAATGCAATGGGAGGGTAGGGTATCCAAAGGGTCCCTGTAAACTTGCAAGAACAGCAAGCTCGTAATAGTTTTGCGTGATTTCCTGGTGGGTGACATCGTCTGGGATTAGGAGTGAAGACCCTAGGGATTTACAGCTATGAAGGAAGTGTATATGAAGGGTCGAGCATGAGGGGCCCGCGCGCTTGAAGGGGACGTAAAGGAGAATGGTCGAACGAATGGGGAGGATGGGACAAGTTGTTTCTGTGATGGCCATACTTTCCTGATCGGGGACAAAGGAGCAATCAACCCAAGGATACGCTGGTGGAGAAGACAACGGGATGCGAATGGCAGGGTAGATGGCGTAGGTTGTAGCCGTGGTCACATCCATGTACAATGACTTAGGCAATGAATCTTTCCCTGCTGCTCGGCGTGAAGGTGTCTGTTGTTCGGTGTCAGGTTGGCATAGCTGCGTGAGCGACCAAGAAATGCTTTGGTCGACGGATAGGATAGTGACATGGAAAGGAGCGGGAGCGTGGCAAGGAGACATGATCGCCGACAAATGACAAATCCAAGCTAACAGACAGGTCAAGAATCATCTTGGGAG